>JAAAKB020249928.1:0-11024 GCA_010014835.2 Apostichopus leukothele | reverse complement strand
TGTGAGCGATGAAGGAACTTTGTACAGACTGGTGGATGTTGGAGACTACGACTCGACAAGTACACTAAGTAAGTATTCCATTTCATAGCACTGATGTATGCCATGTTGTTTAATATAATATTTATATATAGGTTAGATTCATGATCGATGGACGTGTATGGTAAGCCCATAGAGGGCCATTATCCATGAAATCGATATAAATTATCGAATAAATTGGCATATGTCAGCTTCATGCAGGGTCATTGGATAAAATTCTCATATGTACGATAAATCGATATCTAAAGATTTCCCAACAAATGACAGATTCTCCAACCGATTCACACAGAGATTACAGTAACTACTGTAAATCTTAAAACTTAATTACCGCAGTAAAAACTGGATTGTGCTGACAAATCCAGTTGTTGGCATTTGTTGGAATTACACATATCCTTAGTTGTTCTTTATGTAATCCTAATAGCACATGCTACCGATTTATAGAACGATCCAGTGTTTACTTTGGTGCAAACTTTAAGATTTACAGTAGTAACTGTGTTCTCTGTGTGTATCGGGTGGATTCTCGTGTATCATTGGCCAATTCAAATTATAGTATGCTGATTAGAAGAGTTGGTATCTCTCGAATTAAATAGACATATATCATTTTCTCGTACTCTCATTGTAGTACTCTGTAACATGTCAAACTATAAAGCTCGTGATAAAACGAAACTGTAATATACGAAAAAAATCGACATATGTCGACTTAAAAACAAGAACATTTCTCCATTAATCGTAAGCATTGCGTGGTTAACAGTTGATATGAAAGTACGTTTGCTCCTTTTGTATTAAAATGGAATTTTGAACATTATAAAAAGCAATGACACATTGTTTTAGTGTCGGAAGAAAACTTGGAAATTTCTTTTATCACAAAGTGTTTATCTTTCAGCTTTTTGCAAACGTACGTTGTATATTGTGGGACATGACAGCTGTACAGTATGCACATAAAACATTATGTATATCTAATTAAGACGTAGGCACATTAACAGGAACATTTTATCATAACAGCATGTTTAAAAGGTAACAAAGACAAACCAAGAACCCTTCGCAAGTTAGACACTCGCATTTCAGTTCACGTGCCTTTACAAATATAACTGTGACTTTCAAATGAAAGATGTTTACTAAAGATATTGATGATAGTAAAAGACAAAGTACAAACAGAGTCCCTTTACGCTATGTTTTCTTCTTTTAGTAGAAACTGAAATTGTATTTAATGAATAAACCTGCATGTTGAGTAAAATAGGTGCACACACCACTGTCATGTATTCAGGGGGTGATAATCTTCTAATTTGGAAAGCAAGAAAAAAATACACGATAAAAACAATGATTAATTTAAAAAAAATGCATTATGTCCTTTCTTCATAAACGGACTGGACTAAGTTTAAACGTAAGTTAAAGAAATAACCCATTATATTAGAAGATGGTGATATTACTTGGGTTGATTTTCGTCGAAAACACTTTGTCATTGCTAATTGTTAAAACATGTAATTAAAAGTTTGGTTTATTAGCACAAGGAGCTTCTCAATAATGACTGAATGAAAGGAATTTACGAGAATGTGTACCGTCCTTATTAAATGTATGCACTTTTAGCCTTTATAAACCATTTTAAAAGACCAAAAATATATTCAAACAAGTTTATTACATTACACAAAAAGGCGCATAGCAAGACACAAATGATAGAAATGTTACAAAAGGAGTGGAAGGTTATTGTAGGCAACTAGATATAATCATATGTCTACTTAATTACACAATGGTTAATTCGTGAGATTGTTAAAAGGGGTACAATAAGTCAAGGAAGTCTCAATCCTGATCAATTAAAACGATCAAGTTGTTCACAGTTCGGCAATAAAATATAACATAAAAAAACGTTGTTTCCTATGGAATTATTACGAAATAAAATTTAAAAAGATATCCAGTCGTCCGAAATCGGTGGTTAATATGTTTCTTCTTTATATCTAGTAATATGCTGGTTTAATAATTAATAATCTCTGTTTTCTACATCGCGTCTTTCATGACAGGTTACAATGCTTTGTCAACCAATAGAGGAATGGCTTTCTCAACAAGAGATCGTGACAACGACCTTCACGCTACTTATCACTGCGCTAATTATTATAGCAACGGTTGGTGGTTCAACGCTTGTTATTATACTCATCCCAACTACCCATGGAGTACTGGTCCTCATTGGCATAACTTTCCCGGCGGTAATCACAACATCCAATATATAGAAATAAAGATACGGCCTTTGTAATGCAACCATATTCGATACTGGTTTGATTTGAAAAATACGGTAAAAACTAGAACGAAATCCATCAGATTGTACCAAAATTACGAGATGTCAAATGTCACGGGCTATTTATAGACAGTGAAACCAAGACTTTTCAAGAAGCCTTACCTCCATCCTTCAGCTTACAAGACATGTGCTGGTGGTCTAGACTTTAAGAGTATATAATCTTCAAACAAATAAATGATTTTCAATTTATATTCTCTCTATTATTTATACTTACTTTAATAACGATATTAAGTTTTCTTGGCAAAAAAAAAGCAACATGAAATGGAGTGTTTGGAAGTCACCAAGTTTTGTTTCCACGGTGGGGGAGAATTATATAAACTGGACGTTATAAGCGAGAGGCTATATGGAGAAAATACAGAAGGCAATGCATTGAATTGGCATTGGATTGTTTCTTGATTTTCTTCTTTGTCCACTTTTGTCCACAGATAATCCTTAATACGTCTGTATAAACTTAAAATAAGTTTTTTGGAGTAAAATCTGTTAAGGGCAATACGTTTTTGTTCTCAAGATTACTTTTTGAAGTTCAAAAAGGATGACTGTAGACACGTTAAATGGTAAAAACCATTAGACACATACCTATCAGCCCATTTCGTATTTCGATACCACTTTTTATTTTGAGAGATATCCTTGTAAACACCTGAACAGAATCAAGTAAAGTGGCTGCATTTCTTAACACAAAAACACATTATGTTTCGATAGAACAGAAAACTTAACAGGAAAATACATCGTATGGCCTCAAATGACATTTTACAACGATTAAACTGCAAAAAGTTCAAGAACAATTAGAATTGATTGTTCAAGGTTATTTGTCGGATTAGTTCGTAAGAACCCTCGTATCTCCATTAAGTTTAGTGTTCCGATCAGGTTGTGATCAACATTACAAATAATTCTTAATAATTCTAATCGGTGATGCAAAAAATTATAACAAAAATATACGGTCCTCTTAGTTTGAGCCTACTGACTATAGATTCCATTGTGAAAGTACTGACGATAACAGGGTATAGTTTTATGGTAACGTTGGCCCTTTCAATGTTTCTCATACAATATTGACCCTTTCCTCTTCCTCCAGCTAATTTGAAAATAACCGTGTGCAATAATCTACATGTGAAGATATATTTGCCAAATGAGCTTTATTGCAAATCAAGCTTCATATAACCCAATTACATCATTCTACAGGATTGGTTAAATTGAAATACGACTCTTTTTTTATTATTTAATCGCCTTAGATCTCAAAATTGAGCAGTTGGTAGCATTTTTATCCTTCAGTAACAGCCGCGCAGAGGCTATAAGTAAATTCGTAACATTCCAGCAATATGCGTCCCTTTTTTTGCGGGAGGGGAGGGGTGCGGAGGAGGAGGGGGTTAGGTTGTTTCATTTCTCGCAACCTGTAAATCGATATCGATAAATAGATATGAAAGCAGTCTGAACTATTCCTTGGAAGTATTTTCCGTCATTTTTTTTTTATTTGGTAGTGTTTGGTAACATTCTCATTACAATGATACAACTTTAACAGTACCTAATGTATGTAACTATATTAGCAACAAGCATGGGTTTGTACTCTAACCATGAAAATTATTCAAAAGAAAGTGAGATTTTTACCTACGTTTGATATGACAACGGCATACGTCGGCATGATCAAACCATTTTAATAGGGATTTTACACCCCGATACCTTCCTCTGCATGTTTCAGGTGTCTTCCGTGGAGTTGTTGATCAAATGCATCCCCATACATGATTGCAAATTAAAGATACTTTTTACGAAACCGCAAAAGCCAGAAGATATCTAATTTTTATTTTGCACAAATGTTAAACGAATATTCTTATTTTAAATATCCTAATAATAACCTAATCAGCAATTCTCAGTTTCCCATCTACGTTTTTTTTTACCATAAAGTGTGATGTTTAAAGTTTTTTTGGTAAATTACTATTATTTTATCTACATTAACAAGAGTGGATCAGGTATTTTAGAACGGTGAAAATGGGAACCTTCAGGCTTGTTCCAACGGACACCCATGTGTGAAAGGATGATGTGTAGTGGTTCTCCTAAAAAGTAAATACAATTTTAGCCATCTAATTATGGAATCTGAAACATGTTTAGACTATAAATTAGGTCTGAATAATTATGTCTCAAGTCGCAAAATGGTGTTTATAAAGGTTAACAATTGGGGAGTGGGTGTACACCCTCAGCACCCGTTCTGGACTGATGACTGTATAATATGCAAACAATAACATCAAGGTAGCAAGATTACTAGAACACAAGCTTGCACAAAAGAAAAAAATCCTTCATCAATATTAGCAATCCCTGACTGCAGCTTAACAGTGTTATTTTGTTGGGATCATAATTAAATAAAACAATATATTCGGTTGGCTACGTTGCCAAGGTTTTATTTTGTAGTTGTTTAAGCTGAAGAAATTGCACAGCGAACCGTCGACTATAGGAAACGTCAGCAGAGTTATCTAAACAAACAGAAATGTAAATACTTCCTACAAAACCTGATTTGATTCCTGTTGTGTGTAGTAATAGTTTCCTGTTTCGCACTAACTGACCGATTTACATTCTTATTAAGATAACACTTGATCTGAGCATCTGAAAACTCAGTACGTTTGAAACAGTATAAATTATAAACTGTAGTGTTTAAGCTGTAGTATCGTATGTACATTCGCAATAGATGTCAGTGTTACAAAAGTGATCCCAGTCGTAAAAAAAAAATGATTGAATGTACAGCGAGTGATAAGTGCAACTATCAGGCATGAAACTCTGCTTAAATCATGCCTTTTTCAATATGTAAAGAAGTAATTATTAAACATAGTGGCACCGCCCTTTTTTTATGGGTGGTGGTGGGGTGAGGGATAAGTTGTTACGTTGAGGTATTCCTTCACTTTTGAGAAATGTTGATAAAATAGAGGGTATTCATATGCATATTTACGGCTATATTTTGCAACGTTTGAAACAATGTTGAAGAGGTTTCGACTGTTTACATTGTATCGCAAATACATGCTATATTTATGTTCTGTACACTGTAAATTGTATAATTTCTGTCTGCTTAATGAGGTGTGGGGGGGGGGGGGACATGGAGACTGAGTCACAGATGAATTTTTTTATGGGGACTAAAACACTCTGCTTTGCAATAATCAATGTATTTCATTATTATTGTTACAGCATAAAGGCCGATACATGGCATAAACTATTATTCACTGTAACAACTTAGAAGAGTTTGTGAACGGACCTAAGAAAAATAAACAATATATTTAGACAAAATAAATCGTTCTTACTTAAAAAGTTTGGCTGTTGGTGTAATAGTAAGATATAATATTACCTCGGCCTCTAAATCAGATAAACAAATGTAATGGTATTATATGTTATTATGTATTGGAGTTATTTACAGAAACAAACGTATACTCTGAACACTTAACCACTCAGGATATTGCCTCTGTGTGACTAATACAAAACATTTATATCTAGATCATATATCTAACTGATGATTGGAGCTGACTGTATCAATGATAGAGTTTCTCATGAAGCAATACGTATAACCATCTGTAGAGTTACGATGAAGGTGAGGGGAGGTGGCTTTGCTCTTCGAAACAGGTTCGAAACAATACATCGAAACAAGTTCGTTCAATTCCATGGTTACATTGCAGTGATGATGCAAAGGAAAACAAAGGAAGTTGTTACTCACTATGCTAACGATTATTCTCCTGTGTCGAATAGAGACGTTAAGTGTCGCTCCTTGGGCAGAAATGGTGCGACAATTATACGGCTGCCTCTTAATTTTCTGAGCAATTAAGTTTCGAAAAGATGCTTGATATAAGCACTCACTTTTGATTCAGTTTCTCACATTGATATTTTGCCGTATTTGCTGAAGATAACAAATGATTTAGGATATATGTCATTGTCTAATGCATAGAAACAAAACCGTGTGCAGTGAATGTTAATTTGATTAGATGATTTGCTCATATTTTATGGTTATATGTTAATAGTCTAACAAGCGTAATAAAGTTATAATAACTCTCCACATATAACCTTCATAGCAGGCTGACATGACCCCCACCGCAATATGTAGTGAGTAAAATGATCTAAAATGAATGTTCAATAACATATGAAGAACAGTTCAATTCACCAGAGATGCATATTGCGAAGACGAACCATGAAATATATTCTTCTACATTCGAAATATGTGAAACGATTACTGTTGGAAAGTAATTCTAGCGTATTTTTCATCGATGTACGGTCTTCATTAAATCACATCAATACAAGAAGAAAGTGCAATTATGCTTTGACATTATACTGTATTGCACATAATGGAATTTCACATCTACGGTTGAAAGGAAAAGATCGTAATGCTACGTCATTCACAAAGCACCTCTGTCGGTATAGCGTTTGTTTCAATATCACTTCTTCTTTTGCTGTCAACCGAAAAACACCTGTCCAGGACAAGATGCATCTAATTCTTTCATTTTGTATTTTCGGAGCCTTTGTCTCAAGTCTCCAAGTGTCAGGAAACACAGTGGTAAGTCTCTTATCTGTTTGTAACATAGCATGTAAATATAAAACTTTTAATTTTCAATTATATATAACTTTATAGTATTGCCTACAGGATCGGCTAAAAACTAAGTTAATCCAGTTAAAAAACTGTGCAAATCTCCATTCGTCCTAAGCACTTTTCTGTAATTTCGTTTTTCTTTCGGTTTTATTCCAAACTTGTTTCATTAAAAAAGAACACAACGAAACTATTTCTTACTACTGAGTGTCGAACAATTAACAGTTTATAACTCATGAGGGAATATCAATGTTGAATCTTGTTTTATTGTTTTGGTGGTATATTCTTTTAAAGGCTAAGCAACCTATACATATGCTCTGCTTTAATCTTCCCAGGGAAAAAAGTGTATAGAAAACATGAAATTCAACTAATGGAGCACAACTTGGTTGCATTTAGAATTAAGAGATTTGTAACTCTTATTTAAGGCAAACTTGTTGTAGTAATCACATATATTGATATGCCCTTACAGTTAATGACAAGTCTGTTCAGTTATGCTTGTAATAGATTTATGGCTTGAATAACAATGAATCATAAAAAATATAAATTATGATTAATATAGCATGTTAAATCAGACATCACGTTTAACCGTTTTTTCTTCTTAGATTGTGAATAGAAGTGTGTGCTATTGTACGTATTGTCAAAAGTAAAAATTATAAATATAAGAAAAGTAAACATAGACGTTTTCTTGAAATAAAGACATAACATTTAAACTATTTATTTTTTCAAAATATATTGTTTTCTAAATATATACATTGTTTTCGTCAAAAAATTAGCAGAAACATTTCTCTTCTCAGATATCTTTTACGAAACTTTTTTGTGGTCATTTCGATTTCGATGATAGTAGACAGAGATATTTGAAATTAATAGTCAACAACTAAAGAAACATAAAGATTAAAGGAGAACAAATATTATTATCCTATAGAGTACTTAATAAATTAATTGATGTGTGTAATTGTTGCATATCACAAGTATAGTTCGTTGTTTACATAAGTTACAAGCTTTCTAAAAAATACATTGTTAGTATGTGGCCATTAAAATTAAGATCTACATGGATTAACTAAATATCATCTTAGAAATTATTCTCTCCATGGTATTAGGTTACGGAAAATCATAGCTGTGTAAGCATTAAATTATGTAAAAATTTTACACAAGGACAGCGTACAATTGAGCTTTATATTGTCAATTAATTGTTGGTACCACACTACTTAAGTTTAAAGTAATATTAATAATTAAAAACAACGCGAGAATCTTAATTCCTTAATTTAAAATAAACGTGCTTGCCTTTATACCAAAAATGATTGAATTATAGTTTGGTGTGACACAAAACTTGTTGTCAGTGAATTAACATATACCAAAGATGCTTGAGAAAAACGGTTCATTAAATTGGTCTCTTAAAGGATTGAAATATTAAAAAAAAAGAAAAGGAATCACATTCAAGGAAAGAGTTATAACACAGAGGCTACGTGAATGATTGTCAGCAAACCAAATCTTTTGAAGTACTTATATTTCCTTCGTCGTTCAACTAAAATTATAATTCCGGTTAAAGCATTGTTACTTTTTTTGTCAAAATAGATGATATGTGTTTACAATGCAGTTACTGAATAAAGCATTTTCTTACATATAATATAACACACACATCATCATATATGTCTACTGTAATCGTTGACTCTTTGATAATGTTACGTTAGCAACATTGAAAACAAAACTTACGATTTGTACCGATTATAATATGATTCAGTGAAATTATTATACTTGTTTTTTTTTCTCGATGTAGAAATGATTACTAACATGTGTGCGCATCACAACACTAAACTAAATATTTCTGTGGCATCAATACATTTAAAGAGACTTCGGCAATTCATTTTGTCTATTTCTACGGTGTTTGGTTGTAAGACCTTGTAAAACTTTTTTGTCTAATTTGTTATTAATCCTATACAGGTCATACAGTTGAGTTCTTCAGTAATGTAATATTTGATAATATCACAACGTCAACATAGATATCATAAATAGGCTCATTTTGGTTTTCGCTTTTTGTTTTTTGCTAGTCATTTTCGATCTTAGCACACTCTCTGTTTTACAAGTTTTCCACAACCCAATATAGAATACAATTTTGGAAAATGAAATAAAATTACTGAGGGGAAAACTCAAGTTATATTACATCGCAAGTCAAGATATTATCCTTACTTTTAACTTGTTCAACGTTACATTTTAGAGCAGTTAATTTGGTACTTCACGTTCATATTACAATATTTGTTTTCCTTTATTTCTGTCCTAAACTTTTAAATTGCGATTCATTGTTTTGGATTTAAACGATTTGTTTTATTTACATGGTATCGCTTTGAAACAGTCAAATAATGTACGTTTTTTGCAATTACGCTTTCCCGACCAATTTCCCATTTTTAATAACTTATATATATTTATATCGGTATACATTCATGGGTAGGTATTATGCTTTGTAAATAAGAAAATCATGGTTTTTGAAGTATATAGTTTAGTTAAGTGCACCTGATCAAGAACTAAAAAAAAATTCCGGATGATTTCTGTTCCTGTGTTGCTTTCCCTAATGATGCAAAAATATAATGTAAAATGTTATGTAAAATAATTGCACGATACCTTTTAATCGTAGTGTTTTCCATCTTCCATGATGGTTTCTTTATTTTACAGGATTTACAGAGAAACAATGAATTTCCTACGAGGAATAAGCGCAGTTCTGAAACAGGTAAGAGGAAACGTTTAACCAATCATCAAAAGATGTTTATGGGAGGATTCCGCAATGGTACGTTTCAGTGGGCAAAGACCCTAGGGAATTAATAGATGCTTATATTACAAATCTACTTTAAGTTATAAATATAAAAAAAAAACGTGCAGAGAAGTTCTAGTGAAAAAGGGTCGTGTAACATTCCCTATGACAGATATTAATACTTTATTGTCGCTGTATTCTTCCTCCAGATGCCTCGTATTTTTTCTATCAACAACCTGACTACCCTCGAGATTGTAAGGAAGTCTTTGAACAATGTGACGGGGAATCTTCTGACGGGGTCTACCTCATACAACCAGACTCATATATGGAACCATTTGCTGTGTATTGTAACAACACTGTAGATGGAGGAGGCTGGCTGGTAATTACTCTTTGATTTACATCTGTTTCTTGATCTATATCTAGAAACTAAATCAATATTACTGGCTTAATTGTTGTTCATCGTATTTAGTTATTTAAGTCCTAAAACATTTGATATGCTTTAAAATAATTTAAAAGGTTTGCCTTGATTTATATCAGATTGCATGTTAACTGTAATTGATTTTTTTTCAATTATTTCACAAGGTTTCAATTATATTCAAAAATAACAGCCAGATGCATAACATTGTAACATGCATAACTTGGATAACATCATTAGTTTGACTAACCAAGTTGCATTGCAAAGAATGAAACTGTTTTTGTTAAGACTCTTTTTGACAGTAAATGAACTGGCTGTAATCAATAAGAATTGCTTGTAAGAATTCACCTAATAAGGTTAGTAAAATAGAATAAATGTTTTATAATATCATCGTTTTAAAATCAGAATATCAGTTGTAGGGATGGCAATACTTGAACAGAGAACAGGCTAAATTTACTGAAAGAATGGCATGACATATAAGCTTACACGTTACAGTCATAACATTGGACATATACACAAACATAAGAATGTGTGCAATTTTGCTAACTGTTAACAGAGAAATTGTTAATTTGAAGCAAACATCTCTTATTAAGCACAGCTTTCGTATTCCTGAAGTCACGTGCTTGTATCGCTATTTAGCAATAATTTATTCAACTCTTGTCTACAATACTACAGTCACCTAAACATAAAAGTTTAGAATCTGGAACAAGTATACGTATAAGACAATTCAATTGCCAAACAAGGTAATATTTAAATTCTAATTTTAATTGAACAGGTCATTCAACGACGAATGGATTTTTCAGTTGATTTTAATCGCAATTGGAACGATTACAAACACGGTTTTGGGTTCGTTCATCGAGAATTCTGGCTTGGTAACGAAAAACTGGCCTATATTACAAATCAAAAGGAATATGAACTACGAATTGACTTCGTTTCCAAGAGCGATGATCAACCTTACTTTGCAAAGTACAATCTTTTCCGTTTCAGTGATGAAGGTACCAAATCGAAG
>JAAAKB020249918.1:0-11026 GCA_010014835.2 Apostichopus leukothele | reverse complement strand
ATTGACCATCCTTTATAATCATAACCAGATTATCAAGGATATTTTCATTTTTACATTGAGTCAATGTACCTTCAGGGGTTAAATGCCCCCCCAAAAAAATGAATGGTGAGATGGACTGTTTCACTTTGAGTCATAATGAGTGGTATTTAGCATTATTTCGATTGGTGACTGAGACATATGGCTTGGTCATATGCAACTACTTATTGGTCAGCTTGTTGAAAAGAGAGCCAAACATGAGTCATCATATAATGAGAACTAAACTCTTCTGCAGTGTAATACACTTTCCAGTCAATCTCAGATTGTCAATCTCAGTGGGTCCCTCTGGGCCTCTGGAAGTGTGTTATTGTTCATCTGATATTGTCCATCTCTCGGATGGTCCATTGTCCATCTTCAAGATGGTCCATTGTCCATCTTTAAGATGGCCCATCTCTCAGATGGTCCATTCTCCATCTCTTGGATGGTTGGTATTATAGGAGGAATGTCAAGAGATTACAATGTTATCAGTCTGTGCCTGCTACTTTAACCTTACTACTTAAGATATAATCTCATGTACCTTTCAATCATTCTGCAGTTTACATAAATCAGATTTTCGTACATCTGGTATTGAATTATGAGTTATTGGTTCCATTAATACAGTCCTTTGTGTTTACCACAAGCCATGTACAGCCTTTTATGGAAATTATCAACATTGTATTTATGGAGTCTCTGGTTGGATCAAACGGCTCCAACAACATATCTCTGTTAGCAACTTGATGTTTGTTAACACTGCTGTGTGATTTGCTATCTTGCTCTCCATGTCTGCAACTCCATCCATTTTGCATTTCATCTGTCATTGGAGATCTAAGCTGACATTAACTAACACTCGCAGGCCCATATCCAGGTTGAAACAAAGGGCAACGTGCAGATTTCTATGGCACCGTCATGTATAATAAAAAAGAAACTTAAGAAGTTACAGGACACAAGTATTGTGTCCCTACTTAAAACTGTTGGTGCCCGCCAACTCAGAATTCCTGGCTACAGGCCTGCCCACTCTTAGTAGTATTGCTAACTAAAAACTATTGTTTTGTGATGAATTTGTCACAATCTGATAGCACCATTCTTGAAACATGGTCTTTAGTCCAAGATTACACCGTTAGTGATGATATTAGTAGTCAAAGATACCATTTGGTATTTCTGTTCTCATCATTCACTCTGCCCCCCCCCCCCCCTTTTTCAAAACTGAGTACTACTATACAGCTACTTTCAAAACAGCAGGTCAAGGTTCATTCCAGCTTCAAGAATATGAGATTCAGAGCTAAAAATATGCAGAACAAGAAGAACCTCTGCAAAGAATGATGGGAATAATGCAGCCCTGGATGTAAAAAAAAAATTAGTTTTAAAGAAATATGGAATACATTCATCATTCATGTTGTTTGTTATTTTCTATATCTCATTACATGGCATCACACAATATATTCTGCCTTGCCTGGGCAGGTTGTTTGATTTCTAAAGAAAGAAAGGAGAACAATAAAAACATTTACAACATTTACAAACAGGCATGAGGAGCATACATGACAAATTTGACACATAAAAGTGTTAAATAATTGTGATTCAAAATGATGAAAATTCACGATTTGAAGATCATGTTCTGTTGAGCTTACGATTTCATCATGTACAATTGTACATAGACCAATCTGCTTTCAGTTTAGTGGTAGATACTTGGGTTGGGTGGAGGAAGGTGGGGGGAGGGGTGGTAGAACATGTGGCAGATGTTGCTAAGGTTTTGCATTTTCACTTTCTAAGCATCATGTTGCAAATTGTTATCTGAATGTCATTATGCTGAAATTGGAATATTTCATGTTTCTCAATTCATGTGTTTAGGCATATGTACTGTGCTCAATTTTTTTCTTGGTTATCTGTTCTTATTATTTTATGAGTTAAGATAATTTTGAAATGCTTAGACCATCATTCATTACTTAAAACCCTTCCACTAAATCTTGCTTGCTGTGAGTGCTAAAATTAATAAACAATTGTGAGATCTTTTGTTGTTGATGTCATGATGGAACTTAATCATTGGTGTACATTCAGTACGTATTCCTGAAGCTACGGCTCATGACTAAATTGTCTAACATTGTCTTTACTATTTATCTGAATACTCCCAACTAATTCATGGGAATCAGCTGCTCCTCTATCCGAATGCACAAGTAACCGTTACTCTTTTCAGGAAAGTTTGTTACAAATATGAAAACCATGAAGTGGTTCCAGTGGGTGTGGCCATTTTCTGCTACCCAGCATGAGTAAAGTTTGTTACTCTACTCAGGACAGAATGTTCCACCTTGGAGTGGTCACAGTTATGTTACCTAGCATCTTCATTCCCAGAAGTTGAGGGACTTTCCCATCAGCAGAATGGCCTTTGTTACCGCAGTGGCCCATTTTGCAGCTCAATATTGTAATATTGTAAACATTAATATTATGATTATTATTATTACCATTGTTATTACTGGTACTATAACCATTGTTATTATTACAATTGCATTCCTCTGTATCTCAATAACCACCTCTCGTCATCATTTATCCTCTCTTTGCTCTTCAGGATACACCACCATGCTTGGTCCTGTTGGTACCCCAGGGAAGACCCCAAAGAAAACCCCATCCAGCTCCTCTATTGGCAAGGCTAAATCCATCCTCACAAAAACATCACTAACACCAAGGTACTATGATTGCATAGTTTAATCTATTTATCCTGCTCCCGCATGCACTAACTGCTGATTACAGGGCCTAGTAACTACCTCCATTTGACATGGTTTAACTTCCGTTAACAGCTCAGTCTCTCTTAGAGTGTGGTAACCTCACCTTTAACCTTGGTGTGGGTAGTCACCAATGATGATGATCTTGTGCTGTACAAGCCAGGTATATTGGCTGATGTTAATTTACATACATGTAGTCTTGATAGTGTCATCTCCCGATGACTTCCCTCTTCCCTCTGTTCTGCCCTCTTCTAAATAATTCAACTGTTTTTATATTCGCTGCATATTTCTCTGGCGGCTGTGTCGTGTCTTATTTATGTCGTTGCTTCCTATGTTAACCAACATTTGAAGGTCTGGTGTAAAGAACCCCAACTATAGCACGCTATCATGGAAAAGTTTCTTGAGATTATGTAATCGACCTGCCTTGGTCGTAAATGACCTCTGTTTACCAACTAGTCTGCAATGCCTGCCACATATTTTTTCTTGTATGAGAGTCTTTGTGTGAACGCTGTATGATTAACTGCACTGTAGACATGAACATATTTCCACACAGTGTTTACACAAAGAGCCTAATGGTGTTAAGAAGCTATGCAGGCTAATTGAGGTTGATTTACGACCGTGGCCGGTCGATTACGTAATCGCAAAACTTTCCTAGCTATAGCGTACTATAATTGAAGCCAATAAAGCAGATCTTTAAATCCATGCCTGCCCCTTTGTTGAACAAAGCCAAGCAATATTCATTTGATAAAGCCTATTTGTTAACTTCACCATTCCCCAAAATATGAGATTATTGCTCACAACAGCAAATGTTATAAAAGTTCACATCTGTATCTGTTCATGATTGCTAAGAGATATTAACAGACTGGAGAGAACATTTGAATTTGTCAAATTAAATTTAAAATGTGTGTATTACAGTGTAGGTATGCTATAGTTACTAATGCAATCTATAAAAGTAAAACCAAGTAAGTTTAAAGCAGTTGAATTCTTCATAAATAAGCACAATTCAATAAAACAGCATTTGAACCTAGTGTATTATACCTATATGAGCCTATAAACAGATAATTATATTTTTAGCCTACCAATAATTGATTCTATTGTTAGCCAACAAACAAGTGAATCTATTCTAAATTCCTCAGCATAAGGTTATATTACCTGCTGTTTCCTTTCATTTTTTCAGATTTGGCTCAAAAAGTTACAGCAGCAAAAGAAAAGCTCAGTTCTTCTCCTCGCCGACGCTCAAGTAGATTCCAAAGCCGAAAATCCTACGAGAGAAAGAAGGGCCGAAGATCCAGTTTCCTTATGACCTGGGTTTAAGACACTCGTAAAATAACAAGCTTCAGACTTTAGTTTGAATTCTCGATTGAAGAGAGAGATGATAACTTCAAACCTAGCAGCAGTAATTTTTAACCATATTTATGGCAACAAGCTAGCAGTGGAATTGTGTCATAATTCCATCTTTGTACAGAACGTTTGTCAACCCTTCATATCAATAATCAATTAACAATAGCAGTGTCTCATCGCTGATTTATACACTATCTTCATGTTTAAACCAAAATAATTAATAGTTGTAGTGGACGTATTTAGTTCTTCTTTGAAGTTTGAAGAACTTCTGTCCATGATTTTATTTTGAGGGAGTGTTGGTTTCAATCATGTTTCATTGAAACTCACATATATGTACAGTTAAGTTTATCTCTTTTAAAAATCAAAGGAGCTGTTTTCTTTATTTTTTATGAAAACTGAAGGTGTTTTTTTTTTTTTGTCTTCTCCATTTTACTTTGATGGTGTAGTAGATCTGGTGCTAGTAGAGGATCTCTATACTTGTATATATATTGTTAAAGTTATTGCTGTATTAACACATTACTTCAAACATTTAGTGTCAGATTTGGGGGAAAACATTTCTGCTGTCACAATCAATAGAGAAATTAGAAATCGATATGGCATTAGGTAAAAGGACTTGTTATTTGATATGGAACTAACTATTTGATGAAAAGTAAAAAATAGGATAATTATTTGTGTTACATAAGAGATTGCTCCAGGACATGGTTATTAAACATTTGTAAGATGATTGTTGTTGTTGTTTATCTGTTGGTGTTGCCATTATCAATGCAATATAGTTCAAGATGATTTAATACATCCCTAATAGAGGCCTGATTAAATACTGCTATGGCAAAAGAAATAATTTTAGCAAAGAAGTGAGATGGAATGCATCAAGCCATATACCGATTGTGTGTGTTTCTTGTATCAATCACACAAATTGCAAGTGTTCGCATGAAACATTCAACTATATATATCATCAGGTCAGTAGGAGTGACAGCACCTGTAGTGCCTATGCATATTCATTAATGTACCATGTTAGTTACTTTACTATTATTAACAACACTGGTACCCTGTAGGTATGATGTGGCCAGTAACAGCTCATCGCTATGGCATCATCCTCCAGTCCCAAACTCACTACAGTGTGCTACTTTACCAATAATATATTTTAAATTATACAGAATTTTTTCCGCTTTGGGTAATGAGAGCTTATGCATTTCTACAATCGCACAATTGGTAGTTTTTATTTTTTTGATAAGTTTGCTCAATTTTACTGGGAATCATTTGTAGTTACTATGCACTTCATAAATTTATTAAAGTGTGCAGCAAGTTTTTGTTTATTTTTTTGGTATCAACAGTATGCCTAAGTAGCAGATCAAATGAAATAATGAGGGGCATTCTGTTTGACTTATTTAAGGCAAAGATTGTTGGTAAATGGTTTACTTCTGGAAGAACTCATTCTGCTAAATCATCATAAGTCCAATTTGAATTTACAATTTTTAAATCACTTTAATAATAATAGTAACGTTTCCTCAATTTCAGAAAGTAAGTAGTACTCTTAATGATGTAATGTAAAGGCTGCACAACTTGGAAATTTGTTACAAGTAAAATGTATTGGAAATATCAAGAAAGTAGTGTTTGTAGTCTATGATTGTAGTCTATTGTCTTGTAGTCTATGATTGTAGTCTATGATTGACTACCCTCACCAGTCACTATCTAACAATGGCAACTGTGCAGCGATTATTACTTAATAAATGTGGAAAACAAACAGGACAATGGTATGCAGCAGTTACTGTGATATTTTACAGCTTGTATTATGTTCATATTGTTAACGTTTTGAAGGAGAAATACAAAAACATTACCAGAATAAACTTGTAATTGTGCTTTCTTGTGCTCCACGGTTCTTCATTATGAAAACAAAAAGAGCCATAAAGACCTGTTGCAATTTTCTTTTTATTTACAAGCAATGCCTTAGGAATCATAAAAGCTTATTAAATAATGATACTAAATAACCCTTACAGAACAGCCAGACTTGCATAAGACAAAAAAATATCATTTATAACCCTTAATTGTCCTAAATTATTCGGCCATAAATGGACTGATCTTATCAATTTCATTAGACATGGTTTTAATTCTCCACCCTGCTCCAGTTGGCGAAGTGATCCCTTGCCTAGTAAACAGCAACATTAAACAACAAGATTCTTATGTGTTGATCATTACTGATTTTGTGTATATCATGTCTACATGGTTCTCAGACCTATATTAACCTAGTAAGGACTTGGGTGCATGCTTTCAACATTGTAAGGTTTTACCTCAAAACAACCTTTGACTTTCACAGAAAAGAATAGGGTTCTTATACTCAATTAAGGTGGAACATACAGACCAAGTATGACGTTTATCCAACCTTAGTTTTAAGGGTTATCTTGTTCACAAGGTTTCAGATTTTGAGCTCTGTTGACCTCAAACTCAGACATCTACCAGTTAGGACAGGATCCTTGGACTCACCAAGGGGCATGTACATAGCATGTATGAACTACACTCGCCAAGGGGCATGTACATAGCATATATGAACTACACTCGCCAATGGGCATGTACATAGCATGTATGAACTGCAACCAAGCAGCACTTCCCCAGTTATCAGCTTAACAGTTTTTACACTTCGACTTCTGTTGACTTCAAATGACCTTTGACCTCCACCAATTTCATCAACAGTGTTCTTTCACTCACTAAGCTAAATCTACATACCAAGTGTATAACTTCAAAGATGTACTTATCTTGTTGACAAGGTTTTTAGACTTTGACTTCTGTTGACCTCAAATGACTTTTGACTTTCACAGAAAAGAATAGGGTTCTTGTACTCAATCTGACAGAGGCACGTACCAAGTAGGAAGATAATCCACTATGCACATTCCGAGTTACCAGTGTTTACGACCAGGTGTCACACACTCTCAATCATCATCGTATAGATAACGTTTGCCTCCCTCGGGCAAGGAATAAAGAAAAAAAATGCCAGTTCAGTAGGCATGTGTATACATGCAAGAGGTACCAAAATAAAATGGATTTCTTATGTAAAATATAACAAGAATTTATTTCCATCGATTTACCTTGTGTTTCTAAGATTGAAAAAACTCACACCGAGAAGACTAACCAGATTCATACATAAATTGGTTATCAGGTACATAAAGAAGTTCCTGGTGCAATTGGCATCATAGACCAGTTAATACTAAACATTAGTGATAAAAATTACCCACAACTTCAAAAGGGACGTTCAAAAAACAAAAAAAACATTTACTGAAATTTAAACAATAAGCAGTAAACATAAATGACATTAACAATTTAAAACTTCATCAAAAAGAAGTGAAACAACCAAGGGCTCCAGAGTAATGTGGACAAACTTGAACATTAAAACAGGTACCATTAGAAGAAAGTGCATATATATAGAACTCTCGTGCCAGCACATGGAAAAGAACTGTTTCTTGCCCTTTAAATAGGTGCCATGTTTATAACTATACTATATTATTATTGTAACTACAAACCAAAGACAAAAAAAAAATTAAAATTACCTTCGTAAAGTTCATCAATGGGGAGTCATTGTAGATATACTCCCCGCCCCCCTCAACAGTGTGATGATGACACAGTGGTTCTCAACTACAAATCCTTACTAATATGTAACCAGTTGCTGAAGTTTCTAGGTAACCAGTACCTCTTGTGATGTGATACTAAGTCTGGAAAATATTATGACAATGATACAGTTTCTGTCTATATTGTGAAGGCAGACTTGTGAAACTGCACTTAACGGATGACTAGAATTGAACTGTTCCTGTACATCTCTATACTTAACATATGGGAGGCATGATTATAAGTTTGTAGTAGTGGTACAAGGGGAAATCATTGTTGAATATGAAATGCTTGTTGACCTTAATATTATCTGCACTAATATTGCATGAACAAAGCTGTAATGTGTCAGTGTATCATGATGTAATGATTTGGAGCAGATGTGCCAGATAGGGGTTAAGTGAGGGGGTCTACAGTTAGGGGTTAAGTGAGGGGGGCTACAGTGGCCAACTAAACTTGTCTGGCGTGGATATGGCTGGAATATGTGTAAACAGGGCCTAAAGGTTAACATGTGTAGATATATATATACAAGTGCGCATCACAGCCCCTATCATAGGAAATATCTAATGTGCATATATAAGTAGATGGATAAATACAACATTGGCTCCATCAATGTATGGTATTTGCATGGGACACTTTACAAACTGCAAATTAATGCTTGATGGAGTTTCAGGGGAAAAAAAACGACACATGGAATATATGATACCTTGCTAACTCATTGCTATGGTGATATGGATACTACAGTGTACCATTTCTTGTTATCTTGAATAAAACATTGGTAGATTATGTTCATGTTATCACCCATGTACGGTATGTCCATCAGTAGTATAACACAAGTAACATCAGTGGTGTAACACAAGTATAACACATGTAACATCAGTGGTGTGACACAAGTATAACACATGTAACATCAGTGGTGTGACACAAGTATAACATGTGTAACATCAGTAGTGTAACACAAGTATAACACATGTAACATCAGTAGTGTAACACAACATCAGTAGTGTAACAAAAGTAACATCAGTAGTGTAACACAAGTATAACACAAGTAACATCAGTAGTGTAACACAAGTATAACACAAGTAACATCAGTAATGTAACACAAGTATAACACATGTAACATCAGTGGTGTAACACAAGTAACATCAGTAGTGTAACAAAAGTAACATCAGTAGTGTTACACAAGTACAGTGTGTCAGGTTGGGCTTCACATACATTTCTTCCATTCCATTTCTTGTTTTTCCCCTACAACTGTCCAGTAACCACATTAAAAAGATACCGACATATATTTATGGATTACTGCATTCCAGGAATACTAATGATTAACAACATTTCCTTCAAATTGGCTAAAAGATTGAAGAATATAACCATAATTTACATCAAACCCTAAAACAGGCCAACAATCCCTTTGATGATAGCTAAATTCCACCTAACCTGATAAATGGTTCCTTTACTCCCTTGATGATAACAAGATTACACCCATCTCAGGACCCCACCCAAGATCACACCCACCCATCACCCATTGATAGTCAGCTTAGCACACAACCAAGGACAAACTTCCAGGTTCATTTTGGATGAATAAGTTACGTTGAGAACAGGAAGATCCTTGACAAAAAGTTCTGCAGTTATATCTGACAAGCACTTCTATTAATTCATAGCTGGAAAGTTAAGTTTAGTGGCTAGTTATCCCACATAATCTTCACATTTCTCATGCAAGGAATGCTAAAAGCTTTCGAATGGCTGGCAGAGAACCTGTGGTCCTCTACTGGATAAAATAAACACAAAGGAAGATCAATGTGATTAAAAATCTATGCATAACAATTTTGAACTAATGTCAAAATAACAACTGACCAAATAATTAACTTTCGGGTAGTCCAGAATTATCTTGGGGAGGCAACTTTTCATCGAATGAGGGATAAGTTTGAACTTTCTTTCACACAACAAACTACAACCAAGGGTGTCGAATCTCTTAGCAAACAAAAGACCACAAATTGGTAAAATTTAACTCAAGTTTGTATCCATAGCAACCACTGTCTGGCAAATCCTTATGATACTGACACAACAGTTCAACAGAAAGGCACAACGTCTAAAGAGTTAATTTCGGTGTACTTCAAACCAATGTTTGATTGGATGGTCAATAACTTCGGCCAGACAAACAACGACGAAAGAATGGAATATACAGGAACCAAGTGCTTCAATATGTCAAAGGTTACTTCCTGTCAAATCCAACAGAAAATTCTTCCTGCATTCACATTGTTTCTTTGGCTCCAGTTAAACGAGACTTTGGGAAGAATAATTGTAGGAGATCTTCTTGGTGGTTGCTCCTTGGTAATCGTAACTTCACCTTTACTCCAATGTAGTAGATTTTGTTTCGTTTCTTGGCTCATTAAATATTTGAATGCCTACCTTGATATTATGTTAGCAATAATCATAACCAGTAGTAAGAGAATAATAGGTGCAGCAATTCAGATATGTAGAGCTGTGGCTCTGTTCCTCTGGCTATAATCTTTTTAACATCAAACAGGTTTCCTCCAAATGATGGCAACCTCTGAAACAACTTATAAATATTCCTGATGTGGGTGATATTTTCGACCACACCCTAAGAGAAGAGTGATGTAAAATCTAAAAGAAAAGAAAAGAGAAAACAATTGCTTTAACCTTGAGGCATATTTCAGTGGCAGACAATACATTCTTGGAAGAGGATAATATCTATCTCAAAAATCTTGTTGCTCACTCTAGATATGGTTTTATCTTGTTGCTCACTCTAGATATGGTTATATCGTGTTGCTCACTCTACATAGGGTTATATCTTGTTTCTCACTCTAGGTATGGTGTTATCTTGTTGCTCACTCTAGATATGGTTATATCCTGTTGCTCACTCTAGATATGGTTATATCTTGTTGCTCACTCTAGATAGGGTTATATCTTGTTGCTCACTCTAGATATGGTTATATCTTGTTGCTCACTCTAAGCTATGGTTATATCTTGTTGGTCACTCTAGATACGGTTATACCTTGTTGTTCACTCTAGATACGGTTATATCTTGTTGCTCACTCTACATAGGGTTATATCTTGTTGCTCACTATAGATATGGTTTTATCATGTTGCTCACTCTAGATATGGTTATATCTTGTTTCTCACTCTAGATATGGTTATATCTTGTTGCTCAATCTACATAGGGGTTATATCTTGTTGCTCACTCTTGATATGGTTATATCTTGTTGCTCACTCTAGATATGGTTAAATCTTGTTGCTCACTCTAGATATGGTTAAATCTTGTTGCTCACTCTAGATATGGTTATATCTTGTTGCTCACTCTAGATATGGTTAAATCTTGTAGATCACACTAGATAAAGTGAAATCTTAATCAT
>JAAAKB020249917.1:0-19607 GCA_010014835.2 Apostichopus leukothele | reverse complement strand
TTTTTCATTTCTATATCCTGTATATCAGGGAGTGATCCCCCCCCCTCCCCCCGGTTCCTAAGCCCTTGATTGTGATCAAGAAATGCAACTGTATTGATTTGTCTTGTTGAATAATGTTTGTACTACAGTAGTGGAGTCACTCATATGGAACATTAATAACATGAAGTTAGATGGCAATTAAAATGTTGTCTTTGGACTGGTAGGATTTAACCAAAGTGTCACAATTTGTCAAGATATGTATTTTTGCAATGTTAAGTCAGTGATGTAGGTCTGTGCCAATCAGACACAATTAATGCAATGTTTTATGAAATGACTTTATTAGTAATTAGTACTTCAAGACCTGCTTCAAGTCTCATTAGAGATTATCATTGCTTACTTTTGAAATACTTTCCATATATTGTTTGATATAGGTTTTCAAAGCTATTTTCAGTCTTGGTTAATTGCTGGATGAATGTCCTGTGTTTGCTCAATCTATGATAACTATTGTAATAGTGTTGATAATTGACACATGTTTATACACACAGGGCATTATCAATCCTCACATTGCAGTTTTAACTGTTATTATTAGCTGTTGAAGTCACATTCCATGTTACATAACACATTAGCAACTTGTGAACAATCAGCTTGGTATTGATGAGAGATGCAGTACTTGCTTAAAGCATCAATCAAAGTAATATTATAGTTCAACAGGAGAAAATGTTCATTGTTTTCCTCAATTTGCCTCATTTTTCTCTTTATTGGATATTAAGAATATTTATCATTTGCTATACTTTTCAATGCAACTGCATATCTGATGGTATATATGGTAGTATTAAATTGACACAAAGTTGGGTTTTGTTTATAAGTTTGTGGTTGAGAAGCTTAGACATCATGTTTCACAGTGTCAACGATACTAATAACTTTAATTTGGCTGAGAAATACCAGTGAGATGTTATAGCCCAAAGCATAATCCCTTGAGTTGTGGCTTTGAAAGCATGCTGAGGTGTCACAAGGGTTAGTATTTGATTGATATATTATTGTGGTCTCAGATGCTGTGGTAGAGCATGGAGCTATTACTGATAGCTCCATGGGTAGAGGGATCAGATTCTAATGTCAAGAGCACTGCCATAACATTCAATCAGTCAACAGCATTCAACAATAACATTGTAAGTTTCCTGTGTTTATGTTGTCACAAGTCACAACACATAACTTGATATCTCTCATCTTGTTTTGTTGTTGTCATGTTAGTAGTGTCAAGCACTGGTCATTCGTTAGTTGATTTGTTTGAATTTCTTTCTCTTCTCAAGTGTGCATTCTGTCAGTAACTGGTGGTGATTGAACTAAATCATTTCTATAGGTTATTCTGTGTGGATCATTTATGCATATCATAAAACAATCTGAAGTATTTAACATATTGAAAAGTGGCATTTGTGAAATTTATTGTTCTTAGAGATATATCAATTCTTACTGTGAATTGTTTAAAATGACAATTAGAGAGATTGTCACAGAGGTTTAACAACTTTTCAAAATATGAAGATGGTTCCATATCCACGTGTCATATATCCTTTAACCTACACTATCTGAAGATTGGTTGTAATGTATATAGAGCTAAGTTGTAAGTTGAGTATAACTAGACAGTACTATCAACACTCAAAATCTCCCTCGTACATCTAGCTAAATTGGCTGTATTGAGACTGGAAAAATCGCATTTGATAGATGTTCATATTTTCCCCTGCACATTTGGTTAACCTACCAATTACCGCAAGTGCGAAGAAATTGGCTCTCTAGATTTGTGGCTTTTGGCTGCAGGAAATGCTTTGAATATTTAAGCATCAACACATGCTGACAAAATGAGAACGATGCTGGAGGATATTTAGGTGGGGAGTGATCTTGTTGCTCATCAGGGGATGGAAGTTGAGTAATTACAACTGATGGCCCATCCTCAATCACATATTTCATCAAATCTCTTTGTTCTACAGTAGAGAATGATAACCTGGAGGCAGTGCAATATAGGGAAGGATGGGATTGATATTCTGCTTGTCATCTTTTAATTGAAGGATGATGAAATCTGAACTGCTTCCCTGTTGATGTAATTAAACATAATTCTAGAAATGATAGCCAGTTTTATTGTGTAAGCTAGTCTGTGTACTTTATGGCTGTTTGATCAGTTGATCTCCTGGACAAAATATTGAAGGAGCATCTTCATCTGAGAGATGCTAATTCTGCAGTCAAGTAATAGACAGTTTGGTCTTTTAAAATATAAACAAAAACAACATTCATACTTTATGTTCTGCGAACTTTTGTCGTTTACCTTCTGCATATTAAGTGATTGCAAAACACTTTCTCCGCTAAATACCAATTCATAGAGCAGTGAATTTGGTGCCATGCCATAGGCAAAATGTTTCTATGCAACGGTGATTGTGTGTGTGTATGTGATGACTTATAAACACTATAACTCCCAAGGTACATGATGGATTAATACTTGGTATCTGGATCTTACTATAGTGGTCAAAATCTAGGTAAACTTAGATCTAAGTTTGTGGATAGGCCTACACCTAACTGGTTACAGTATCCTGTCAAGGGAAAGGGCATTTGTGGTGGAAATGTAAACCTAGTGTGTAGTGATACATTAAATGTTCTCAATTAAACATGGCAATGAAATATGAAGCCTGCTAGCTTTCTGGGTTTTTTATTTTTGTATTTTGCATAATTTTAATAGTGAAAGGAAGCAGAAAGGCATCTGAAAAAAAGTGTCATTATCAGTTAATGTTAGAAACAACTATATAGCATTCTGATTCTATGTGTCAGGTCTCGCTTGTATAAATAGTATCTCATAACGCGAAGAGTGAATGGATTTCAAACTTTGTGTGTAAATGCCCCATATTGTGTTTAAGAAGCCTAGTGTTTGTTGTAGAGGTTATTTGAGGTCAGCAGAATTCAAAAAAGCAATCTTTGATGTATCTCATTCTTTGCATGTATATGCCTCATAGTAAATAAATGAAGTGCACTGTTTTAGTAGAGGTCAAGGTCAGACTGTACAATATCTCAAGAAAAGAAAGTTGCATAAAAAAGCTTTGTAAAATTTGTGGATGCCCTAACTTGAGTAGATGAAGCCTACTGTTTGTAGTGAAGGTCAAATACATCACAGATCAGCACAGGTGAAATTGTGCATCATATTAATATGATATATCAAGAATGGAACCTTGCATGAATCTCATATTTAGTGTGGATTTTCTTAATGGAGTAGATCAACCATAGTGTTTCTATCAGAGATCACCAGTCATTTGAAGTCAGTAAATATCTTTAAAACATGATATATATGTATCAAGAATGGAATCTTTAATGAATCTCATATTTAGTACGAAGTTATCCTACACTCTCTCCTGCCAAAGTTATATTCAGAATGATTAACATTAAGTTTAAATGGTGACAAGAATTAGCTTAAATATTTCAATGGGTTTAAATGAATTCTTTGTGTCATAATTGTGTTAATTATTAAATTCCTCTTGATGAAGTTAAATTTATGATGTTTTCATATTGATGGACTTCAAGACTGTTAAGTGTGAAGTAGATTTTGAAAGGTAGGTGTCTGTGTTCTGCACAGTACATAGGTTAATTTTTCTACTTGTATCTTGTAATGAAATATTCATTGAAGCTGACAAAAGAATCAACAATAAGAAAGTCGACAGGGAACACTAAGGTCATAACACACATTTGTTGAAGTCACACACTGCTTTGTGTATATGTGGTATGGCTGAATGATCTGTTTTCTTTGTTTTTATTCAGAACACTATTACAAATGCAAGGCGTTTACTGAAGGATGCTGAAGAACTTGCTGAGAGTGGACAATGTGATGCAGAGGATGTTACTAATGTAGCTAGAGAACTTGATAGACGTGTTAGAACCTTTATCATCAGAGTTGAGAGGAGAAGACAACTACTAGAGCTTTCAGTGTCGTTCCATACCAATGCCAAGGAGGTAAGTGTGTTGTCATTAGTGAACCTCTATTAATTAAACACCAGTATGTTTCCACATAAGACTAATAATGTATTTTCTTTACCAATGGATGAGTAAATGATAGTTGTAGGGATGTGTTACATAACTCCATGGATTATCTACTTGTCTCATTTGTATCTAAATGCAGCTTGTGATAGTTTTCATTAGGATAACATGGAAATGACAAATGATTATTAATTAGGGCTTCATTTCTGGTCAGGGTCTTGTTTATGAAGTCAACTATGCTTTCTTTTTGCATTGTTACATGCATGAAAAGCCAAAAATGTTAATGTCTGAAAAAATGTCGTTTAAATTATCTCTGGTTTTAATTGCAAAATCATTGGCATAGCCATGATGCATGGTAGAAACTACATTGCCTCATCTACACTGTAGTAATTCATGCGACTGTGTAGCCTTAGTCACCTACAGAAGTGGTGGACTGTGTAGCCTTAGCCACCTACAGAAGTGGTGGACTGTGTAGCCTTAGCCACCTACAGAAGTGGTGGACTGTAGCCTTAGCCACTTACAGAAGTGGTGGAGTGTGTTATCTTAGCTACCTACAGAAGTGGTGGACTGTGTAGCCTTAGTCACCTACAGAAGTAGTGGACTGTAGCCTTAGCCACTTACAGAAGTGGTGGAGTGTGTAGCCTTAGCCACCTACAGAAGTGGTGGACTCTCTGTCTGTTTTGTTTTCTTCCCCAAGTCATGGGTAAAGGTGATGAAATAATTCTGTTACATTGTATAATTTGTGTGTATAATGTAAGGAAGGAATGAATTATTAACAGTTGTAGGCTTTTTGCAAATGATAGATCAGTAATGTCACCTTTCTGAGAAAATGATCACTCACCATGATGTACACAGCTCAGCATTGTTAAGAACACAGGATTCTGCATTCAGGATGCAATGGGTTAGCCAGGGACGCAAAATCTTCAAACTGCTCGCATCTGACGGACGCAACTGTTTTCCAGAAAGTAACAAAAGTTTTCCAATCCTACAGATTTAAAGCAAATAACATCATAGCATTCAACTGCAAGTTGCCATGGTTTGGTACAGAGTTAACATCATTTCCATTACAGAGATTTTCATGCTAAAAATAGTTAATGATGCTCTTCCAAATTTCTGGTGATCTGATTGGCTAATAGTCCCTTACACATTGTGTGTTAACATTCTTGCATCTGTAGTGCTCAATGAACACAAAGTATTTTGTTCCACTGCAACTAACAGTAACGTTACTCCCCCTGTGTGGAGATAGCGAAGTTTGTGGTATAGGCTATCATATGTGTGCACTCAAATATCATAAGGTTAGAGTTAGACCTTGTCATAAGGGTAGGCCTTGTCACAAGTTTCGACAAGAGCTTATGGTACGAAGTTGCAGAACTTTGCATTGGTTATCAGACCAGGGACAACTCCCTGATCAGACTATCACGTAATACTTAAATCATTGTTTTGATCACAAAATGTAGAGTTGAGATAGTCTATGATAATCCTGGAAAGCTAACATCTCTGATACTGAACAGGATTTTACATCTCACAGTATATTTGTTTTGTGTGCATTGAGAATTGCTATTTAAGTAAAATGTGCATTGATACCAGAGTAATTTCTACGATGCAAACTTTGATTGCATGCTTCATTTATAATTTGTTGTGCAACGTTCAATTGTAAACTACTTCGTACATCATCAAAAGTAACCATTGAAGCTTGAGCTTTTTAATAGACATTGCATAAAAAGTTATTACATACTGTAATGGTAAAATGATCAGAACTGGCAGGAGTTTGACCAACTTGCCTAATGCCTATAGTGGTTGGGGAAAAGATAAAAAAAATTTAAATTATGAATAAAATTGCACTGCGGAAGTGTTAACAGTAGTGTTGCACCGATATTCATTTTTGAATTCGGTAACGACCAATACTTGCAATATAGGCGGCATATCAGTATCGGTAAATAATTAACCTCAGTGCTGATAATGGCAACCAGTATTGAATTTTTCTATTTCACAACAAAGTCACTTGTTGTTACTTATGATGATTTATTAATCAGATCTAAAAAAAACCATTTCTTTAGCCTCAGTTTCCATTTCAATAAATTAGCAAGTGGTCAATATGTTGATAAGCTGGTCAAAGAAACAAGACGCAAGTACTGAAATATATTTACCGATAACGATCTGTTAACAGACCAGTCAGGCCACTTAACGTTACGTACATAGCAGTCTGGCCGTTGTATGATACAAGTGAATGCAACATATAATTAAAAAAGGAACATACCCACTGACATCTGTTTTGCCCTTGCAAATATTCTTGGCAAGAATCCAATCAAAGTTGTAAATGTGGCATATTCAGACCTACAAACAATGCACTGTGGTGTGACGTTGAAAAACATTTGATAAAACTATGTATATACCACAGTAGTAGCCTATCACAATAACTTGCACAGTGTTTCTGAGGCTCGGCTGAGAATAAGTTATTACACATGGAGACCCCTACTATTAAATCTTTCCAAAAATTGCGTATCTTTTGAAAAGCTGCAAAGAGTGTCATGGATGCAGTTTGGTAAAACACCAATGACTGATGAAAAGATTGTATTTTGGGAATCAACTTTGCATATCACAACTTGTTGCTGGATGGTTTACGAAGTATTCAAACTTGAAGCACTTGCTCATTTTGACTAGGCTTATTTGTTAGTATAGCTGGCCAATGGTAAGATTTCATTTTTACAGAAATTAAAAAATTGAAGAAATTAAAAATTTGAAGAAAATGTGTTTGTTTTAGTTCTGGTAAACACAAGGGGAAGTAAAAGTTCTTAGCCAGGATACACTAATGTCTATTCTACATGAAATCAGTTTTACTCATGGCACATTGTCATCTTTAAAGTTTTTCTAAGAAACTCCTGGCTCCAATTGACAGTTTGTATAAGACTTGCAGCCTAAGTGTTCAACATAGTTGGTCAAACAGAGTAACCAATCATACAACAGAAGTAACAGGAAGTATAGGCTTGTGTTGTTCAAAAAAAAAAAAATGCTAGCACACAGTGTCTTGCATATCAACTTGGTGAGGAAAATGACCGTTCTTTTTAAACGAGGTTAAGATTAGTGTTATAGAATACACACATATAGTTTTTTTTACCAATTTACTAAAATGATTCAGCAAATGAGAGTTATACATGTGGTTATTGTTTGTGAGTTGTGCTTTTTTATTTTTTTATTTAAAAGTTATTTTGTTGTATATTAACATTGTTTCATTGTTGGATTTTTTGCCATGTACTTTATTGGCCTATCACTATATATGCTTCCAATGTGCACAATTAAGCCAATGTTTTGTCAGGATCATTATAACTAAATATTGTGTGTTCCTGTAGAGGTATTTTTAAGTGCATGCTTTCATGGATGACTGCAGGGATGTTTTTTTGTGAACTGACAGAAACAATTTTTAAGATGTTGAGTTCTTTTGACGCAACTTTTAAAATCCTAGTAACAATACTGCAGGTACTAGCAAATGATGAAAGTATAATTCATGAGCTCGCCTGTAATCGTGTCAGAAATTGGATATGAACCCAAGTCTGTTTTGTAGTTAAGAATGAAGTCCACATCTAATACAAATTATCTTTGCCTCAAAGTTATTTATATTTAACCTTTTTGGCTAAACCTTAAAAAGGTTGCTACTATTTGTATATAATTTTGTGTTTATGTAGCAGAAACGGCTTTGTAAATTTATTGTTACAAAGAAGGATGAAGAAAGTATATATAGATAGGTCAAAATGTGACCAACAACAGTATATATACTAGAAAGTATATAAAGACAGGTCAAAATGTGACAAACAGCAGTAGGAGATGGATCAAAAGTTAAATTTATAGTAGATAAACACAGCAGCAGTTTGCAGGTCACATTCCAAATCTAAGTTGTTATTATTCCACTTTTGAAACATATGATTCTAAGAAGCAGCCTGTAACCATATTGGGGAGTCATGCGCTTTGATGGACCTGCAAGGAATTTTGCCTTGATCTAATAGTCTTAGATTATTGTCCCTCCACATTTGTTTAGGCTCTCTTTTTAAAGAAATGTGCTGTAAATCAGAGTGACAGTCATAGTGAATATCGTTTTTATGCTTTCAGCTTAGTTCATGGTTCAAGGAGTTAGAAGCAGAGTTAAACATTGGGACTGATGTGGCAGTGTCAGTGGAAGAAGCAGAAAATGAAGTAGCCAAATTTGAACATCAACGAGAAATAACACTGGATGCATCAGTCAATACTGTTAGCGAAGGACAGAGTATCATTGATCAACTTGGGTAAGACTGTTCTTTACAAAATTCTCTATTTTAAGTCTCTTACTTGTACTATTTGTAAAGGTAAGTTCAATCTCTGTGTGCCTACAAGCTGTTACTTTATGATCAATGTTACCGTGGTTTGCTATTTATTTTGTTGAGTAATTATAAAATGAAGTGCAATCAAGATATTCACAGGTCTGTTGAGGATAAGCAACTATTGACAACATATCAGTTATAAGATTGAAGTCAAACTGGACCCTTCAGATAGTCATATGTGTTCATTTCAATTGGGGAAGCATATCATCAAAGAGTGATTTTTATTCATATCAGTTGTCTTTCAGCTAAATGAATGTAGTTGAAGACAATTGTGAAATTTAAAACTGAATCATCGATAATTCAATCAAGATTACAACATTTGATGAAATGACATTAGCTGAGTACTTACAACCACTAACTTGCATACATTTTCTGCAACAGCATTCTTTCTTACCAAGAACCATGCTTGACAAAGAAGAGCTATATTTTAAACTAACTATATAATGCTCAGTGAATTTGCTCAGAGTTGCCTCTTTGATTTTTAGCTATATGGTTCTCGCTGAGTGGCATTCACTGCTGACAAAGTTTAGTGTTCTTTGTTAACATTCAAGTAATGGGATTATCTGGTTTAGTATCCAGATTACAAAATTGACATGCAGGAACAACAGTTAAGGAATTTTCCTGGTTATCCAATGGAAGATCTGTTCCTATACTTCAGCCATGTGAAATAAGGCCTGTTAGGCTGTCTTCAACCAATCGCAAAATCTACAGTTACAAATCTTTGTACAATTTTAACAGATAGGCAACATTCAAGTCATGTTAGTGAGATTAAGGGCCAGACTTAATTGTGAGAAATTTGTCCTAGTGACTTCTACCTATAATAGTGGGTGTTTTATCCTGTTACTTTAGCATTTTCATCTCCCTTCCGTCTCCTCGTTTCATCTCACTGCCCTTTGTTTTGCTTAATTATATTCAATTCTTTGTGCAATGGCTCAATTTAGTTGTCTGTCTATCCATCCCTTTAAATGTGTCCTTAGGCTGTTTTTGTTCCAGTTTGCCTCAGGAGGAGATCCTACTACCATTAAAACATACCCACTTATATTTATTCTGTTCTGTCTCAGAAATACATTTATGTATTAGTTCCCCTTTGCAGCAGCATTAACTTCATGTTGGTTTATTTAGTAAAGTGTTTGGCACCTATTCTACCTCTTAAAGACATACTAATGAGCTCACAGTCTGACTTCATATCAGTGTAAAATCATAAATGTAATCTGTTTTGTGTTGACTTGATATTGGAATTCTATTGGGAGTACTTGGGGAATTTTCATGCTGCTGCTATCATAGAAATCTTCTCTTGCAAATACTTTTCATCATGCTTGAGGAGGGTTCTATGTTAATCTGAATTTATGTTTGGTATATTGATATGACGACAGCTAGATGTTCTCTTTAATATCAACAGTAGATTCAGAAATAGTTTGAATTTCAAGTCTCAAGTTTACATGCAAGGAAAATAAACCAGATTCATTGTTAGCATTGAGGTTTCTATACTAGCAATTTTTAAAATTTTTAAGTCTAGATTTTTGCATATCACACGCATTCCATTTTGGTCCAAACCAAGTTCAAAAGCTTTGTGGACATTGTGTCGAATGACAAAGGAGTTGGGATTCTTCGGGAAGTCACCAACTCTTAGAGCTGCAAGTATTCGACATAAGAATTTTGGGAGTCGCCAAAGTCCAGTGAACATGTACCCATGTTCAAACCAGAATGTTGTTACTCAACCACCTGCTAGGAGGTCATTTGGGGTCAGTAGGAGTCAAATTGTGAAAACCTTGTAAACAAAATATCTCAAGAAGGTAAGCTTGGGCAGACCTCATATTTGGTGTGTAGAAGTACCACATTCAGTACATAAAGTATATTATTTTTGGTGGTGGTCAAAGGTCATTTGGGGTCATCAGAGGTGAAATTGTGAAAACCTTGTAAACATGATATCTCAATATTGGAAGCATGTGCAGATCTCATACTTTGATTTTGGTGGAGGTAAAAGATCGTTTGGGGACAACACAGGGGTTAATGGTCATGTAGGGTATATGTGTTCATATTCAGGAAGTGGCAGCCCCGAAACAGCCACGTGGCCTACTGCTCTCCAAAACCTAAAAAGGTTGTTTTTCTTTCCCATCTCATGACTGTTAATAAGTGGTCATGGCGCACCATAAAATCTTTAAACTGTCAATATCTCTCCAACCGTTTGTCTGGTAGTTTATACTTGGTATGTTGATGTAACTACCACAACAACCACAAAATGGAACAATGTCATACTTGGTAGGTAGATACCCTGTGATGAGTAGATTGTTTTAGGTTCCCATTTCATGATACTCATAAATGGGTGGGGCTTAATGATAATTAGGTTCATATTGGGATGGTGATGTTGGTACATAGTAAGCACATTTCTCTGACGTCTCCAACTCTATGTCATTATTATGCATTACACTGCAAGAAATGGCTTTTAACCACTGTAAGACAAGAACCAAATGTTCTAACTACTGGCGTATTAGGTTTGTCACACTACATTCATACCATCAATCATGTTGTTTTTTGTGTGCATGTCATGAAAATCAATCAGTGAACATAAAATTCTCAATCAGATATCTCTGAAATAGTATGTTTATTTAGCTTTACTATGTAAGTATATAGATACATGTTTATAAGATCATTAACTTTGACATCGCTATTATTCATGCTGGTTTCTGTTTTTAAACTATGTTACTTGATGGACTTTGTCAACATGATTACTAATTCCTGGTACGGTGGACTTCATATCTTGCCACATTAGTCAATAGATAATCCCTCTTCAGTTAGGTGTGCACAAGTTGATGATTTTTTTTGTTGAAAGCTATCACAAATCTTCATAAGTTGATGGTGATTTGTTCAAGTAAGCAGCCAGTTTCTGTTCAGTCCAATGCCTCATCATTTGGTCTGACACTTTATGGCAATAAATCTAGAAGCAATCTTTCAGCAGGGTTTGTTATAGGGTACTGTTCAAACTTCTGCAGTTTATCAGGCATCCAGAAGATAGGTTTAGTTTCAGTTGGTCTTAACCACAAAAACTTCAAAGATAGTATATTGAGAATTTTCGGTTCTGAAAAGTATGTTTCTGGCACTTTGAATCACAAACTACTTTATGTATGCTTATTATTTTGCAGACTTGGAACACATTGAAAAGTGCAGGCATATTGGTTGAAGTACTAATGGATTATTGGATTATGATTAAACAAGGAGATTACAAGATTAATTAGCACTAACTTGCTTATGAAGACTAATTATCATAATATGTGTTCTGCTTGTTTCTTGAGTTTGGTAGATTGCTATAAATGTTCCCAGGAAGAAGGCGTAAATGGTTTCTAAGGATTCTTAATTCTACATATTGAGATGAATGAGATACAGAAGATACATGATAACTTACTTGAGATGCATTTGATTTGTTTATATGTGTTTTCATTATCATTCTGTGTGATTGAATACTCTTTGTGTTGATTCAGCATTCCTTTCAACAGTAGTAGAACAGTAGTATGAAGACCAGAACTTGTTCCTTTGCCTCAGATAATAATTCATAGAAACATTCAAGCTGTGATGGTTTCACTGTGATAATTGTCAGGAGGATCAAGAGGGGGTAGTGGATAAGAGGATCAAGAGGGGGTAGTGGATAAGAGGAATCAAAACATAATAATAGAGAGCATACGTAGTAATGTTGATCTCACCAAAACTGACAAAACCTCCAAATAGGAGTCCTGGATTTGAAGCAGTATTGCTGATATTGTCCGTACCAGTACATGGAGCTAGTGAGTCCACAGCATGCAATAAAATGGTATGATGCCATCCTACAGTACAGTATGTTCTATTGCTTCAATGTACAAGTCATTTGTTTCACTGCAGATGTTTAGCCTTGTTCCCTAAACATTAAAACTGCATTTGGTGTTGAATTGTCACAATAGGTTAGTAATGTACTCATATATGTTAAATAACAGATAAGGGTCTTGAAGACATAAAGTTACTTCCCACCCGGAGTCATGGAATTAGTCATAACGTTTCAAACATTTGCAAATGAAACAATAAAACATGGTATTAAATTTGTGAAAGGGTACATCCAATTGTACAAAATTCTGGCCATTTGCCTGATTTTGCCCTTTGCCAAAAGCAAAAAAGGAACAGGCAATATTTTGCCAGGAGACACTAAGAAAGTTAAACACTTGGTATTTCAGTAAAAAAGGAAAGAATTTATATTATTTCCAAACTAAAATATAAGCCCTTTATTACAGCTTACTATCAGTAAATATTACAGGGCTGCTCTCAAAACCCTGTGCAGCCTGCAGATTTAGAAATTTTAGATCGATATATATTCTTGTCAAAATTTGGTCACCAAGGGCAGGTTTTCATGTGAATATCATCAGAAGGTGAGTGAACAACCAATTCACCCATAAATTTGGAAGAAAATTTAGTAGTTAGTTTTACAGCAGACCCTACCCTCTCAATAAGCAGTAGAACTGTCTGATCACTAATCCAAAACATACTAGCGATCTACCACCACAACAAATATGCTACAAGTGTTGCTGTTAACCACTTAGGGAGTATAACTCCTTAGTTATACTAATCCACTGCTTATACCACACTGCGATACATTGTTAATATAGAGAACACTTTCACTTCAACATAGTATGTTAATAGCCATAATCAAGACACAAAATAAAGGTGTATGCAATTCCAGTGCACTATTATCCTTGGGTGTGGTAAACTTGGCTAAAAACTCCCTGAGGCTTCCAGTAGTTCCCACAGTCACAAGTGATTATTGAACCATGTTAAAGCTAAGCTTAGGTCATAGTTCATGTCAGTCCTTATTGGACTCTTAATATCATGTGAATACTCAGGGATGTTGCCAACCCAAAGTTGTCATTAATGAATTATTGTAGCATGGTGCTTCTGTTTTTGTATGCAGATCTTTGAGGGATCATACCACTTGATATCTATGCAATTTGCATTCTATAAAAATAGGAAATTGTGTGTCGAAGTGTGTGTTTCAATTGTAATGTCTACTGTGTGGCACATACTTGGTGAACTTTGTGGTCTTTCATGTAGTGAAGATTGGCATTAGTGGCACAGATGTTTAAGTAGCAGTAAGATGAAGTAAGGTACAGTAGCTTAAATAGTAACCTTAACCCATGCATGAAACCACCTCTGTTCCATCAAATACGAAAGAGTAATCTAAGATATAGACCCCTCCCCCTATGCTCCTTCGCTCTTTCCCTGCCCTATCTGGTGTGTATCTTATTAAATAGTAATGGTTTGGTTGCCATCAGAAATTTGAAAGATTTTTTTTTTTTTTTAATTTTTTTTTACCACGCTTGGTATCTTTATTGCTAACATTCTTGTACCAATTTGAATATATTTTGATACAATAAGGTCAAAAATTGAAAGATGATTTAATTTGATTTTGTGTAATTATGTCCTTATTGATTTCATATGTTGTGTGCCGTTGTGAAAATCTATGAAAGACATGTTATTGAACAAAATTGTGAACTTTGTCCGAGAAATGCTAAAAACAGACAAACTACTGTATGTAGAATAAAAGTACTTTCCTGTTGAACAGCCTTTTAATAATTAGCTGTCCATAACTACTGTAAGACTTTTCACTACCCAATTGTGTATATTTCAGCAAAAAGAGCAACACTTTCGCCAATTGCGTCGCTTACATAAACCACATCGTAACGTTGACGTTACAACCGAGCAACAACCTCATGTTAATTATATTCGTTACCAAACGGGGAAAAACTGCATCTTTTCCCAACAAGGAAATTTGTCAGTTCCACCACATAGAGGAGGACAGCAGGGATTGGGCAGGGGATTTTGTAGGGATTGTGGTGTTTTTTCCAAGGTCTGAATATATGATGTCTTGCAAAATTACCAAATTTGTTACTTGAAAATTTGCAAGTACGGCCTACTAGTACATGAAGTTTGTACAATGTTCTTGCATCCTCACTGAGAACTTTGCTCTCACTGTATAAGTATCTGTGAGTTGTGACTAACCAGTGAAGGCTTGCACAATCAGTGACACTGATAATATGAGACAAGTTGCTTTGGTGCTGTGCTGCTTCCAGCAGCCAAATTGTTTGGCGGTTTGTAAAAAACAACCAGTGCAGCCTTAACTGGGTTGTGAAAGTGCCAAAACGTGATTTAAATTGCATTGAAATGCCACAGAACGGAGATTGGTTTCTTGACCAAAATATTTAAACTTACCTCTAACAAAACATGTTTGTTTCTAATGTTCAAGCAATGTAGGTTGCGAACTATCGGTAAATGATGCTAATTTTACCGATACTGATTCCAATACCGATTAAATCATACCGATATAAAATGGTGCAACACTACTGTTAACCTTGAAGTTTGCTGGTGGTGTTAGAGTAAAGGGATTCTCAGAAGACTTGAGGTCTGAAATGACTTCAGTTACCAATTCTTTCTAAGCTGGGTCTGACAGATCTCTTGAAGGCAGTGAGTTATTGGGCTTTCTTAGAAAATTCTTCAGATTTGTTTAATACTGTCACCAATATTGAGTGCACTTGTTAATTTACTGCAGTTTGATATTCAGTCAACACTGCCATCCAGATTGCATTCAGGAGTAAAACCTCTTTAATCTACTTGTTATCACACGTTACAGTGCACCTCACCTTAATATGTGCTGATCAAGGTTTGTTACCTTGAGTGCCTCCTCGGATATACATTCACCCAGTCTTACTACACTGAGCTCAGCAACTCTCTTCAATACAGTAATGGTGGAATGATAAAGTCTAACAGCTAGGAAGATTTTGTTTGAGTTATTTGCTCTGGTGTCTTAGAAGCTTGAATTTGTTGAAGGAAGAATACACATTGATGATGCAACTTTTATCCTTAAACAACCATGCTGCTATGTTACTGTGTAAATATTACAGGCATTGCTTCTCACAGTAGAGAACAGCTGACAGAACGACAAAGAACCAACTGCATTAGTTACTTTACCTATTAGTAATATATCTAGTCCAATGGACCCTTAGAGGGGTAAGTTCAACTTTATTCTACCTGTTTGTTGCTCTCAACTGGAGTCCACATAACCTCTGAATCAATTTATGTAATTAAATTCCTTGCTCTGTTATTACAATATAGCTATCTAGATTTGCTTCAAGCATGGTGTCTGGAACTCAGCGTTCAGTTTACACAGTTTTAGATCTGTGGACTGTGTTTAACCGCAGATGATATGCAATGATACTGTTATGTGAAGATAGAGATATATTGTACAACTTCAAACAAAAGAAATCTTGAGGAGGGGGGCAATGGTTAGAGGAAGGCCTAAGTAATTAACACATAAATGATATATAAAGATGATGAAGAGTTTGCTCTCTAGGCTAAATATTTGTAACTAATGTTTCTGCAATTTAAATGTTTCATGTGTTGAAATCATGAATAAAGCTAACATGTGGAATGTGACATCCAGTCAGGAATTCTCTTTTCAAGGAGATTGGTTTCTATCCAAATGAATGTTAAGTGAGTTTAAGGATATCTTTGTTAAAGAAGCTCACAGGATCAAATTACATATGTTTCCAGATGTACATCATTTTATGGTTTGTATTATGTTATGTGACTCAGAAGTATCAAGCAAGGACTTCTTATCTGCTTATTAGATTTAATAGTTCTCATCAGTTTTTTTGAAAGTGGTGACTAGAAACACGTTAAGTCTGTAACTTGTGATCATAATCAGAAAAGGAACTGAGTCTGAAATACATATTACATATAACTGGTCATGTTATCAGCTGATGATATGGTCTCACACATGGTCTCACACATGTTATAGCTGATGATATGGTCTCAGTGTTTAATTATTCTACTGTTGTGTTGGTAATGCTGCACATTATGCAAAATCTTGTCCAGGGAAGAATAACCTCCAATCTGCAGAGAAACAGGAGGCTACACTGAGGGAAAGTGACATGATGGTTAGATGTGTGGAAAAAAACAAAATCTTTTTTGACAGATATTTGTGAATTATTTGAGGTAATAAAACAACAATGTAAAACTTTGTTTAGATTTTGTTTGAATAGTCCAAATGCACAAATTAGAACATGCCATACTTTGGCCTGAGAACATGTTCAATGTAAAGTTTTATTTATTTTTTGTGGACATTTGAGGTATGTACAAACTGATGTACAAATTTGTAACAAGAGAACTGTAGGTTTATTAGCCTGCATTGCTTTTCTGAACAGAATAGACAAAATGCACAGAAAAATACAGATATGAAAGGTTGTTGGTATATTTAGATTGCTCTTGAAGGGAAACATTAGAAGTCTACAGTATGTGCTTACTAACTAAATCCCATATTGCAACTTTTAAGGCCTTGTTATTGTTACAAATAAACCAAAGGTGTTGTTATTGTGATCAAACATTGATAACTTTTGTTGAAACATTGAACATTGAACATATTGAACAAACACAAAACATTGAAATATCAAAGTAATGAAGTATATTAGTTGTGTGATACATATATAGTAATCTCTGTATGGGTATGTGGGTCATAAAGTCAGATTTGGCATGATTGTAAATGATTATGCTTGCATCATTGTGGCTGTGAGAATTTCATTTGTGTTTTTTTCAGAAAATGTCTTATATTGTTCGAGTCTATAGGAGCATAATGCACAGGCAAATATTCAATTTTATACGGTCTGTTTTAAGTAGGTTAAACAGATAACATGTAGTAACAGATGGGATTTAAATTTATGCAGTAAGTGCTAGGCAGATTTATATGCAGGAAACTGACTCTTGGAATATATGCAGCTACTGTACTACATGTCTGCTAAGAATAATCATACAGTGAGCTTTGTGCATACTGTAGTTGGATAGGAACTGATCAGATGGAAAATAATAAAATTCACAGAGAATTATAAAGCCATTTTTATTTCAATTTGTATACCAGGTAATGTATTGAGATAATATCATGCTGGACAGAGATGTTGTTTATCATTAATGTTTCTTTCCAGCTTGCAACTGCTTCTTAATTTATTACGAAAGTTTGTCATGATATGAAGTGTACAATGGCAAATAACAGTTATTTATTTTGACAGCCAAAAACAGCTAGAAACAGCATGTCATTTAAACGTCTTTCGTAATCATCATTGCATAAAAGAATTTACACCATGTTATGGGAAATAGATTTTTACCGACTAGGTTGGGTTGGCTTGCCCAGTGGATGGCAGATATGCTCAAGTTAAAATTAAGCCTGCTTAGGAAAACTTTTAAATTCTATCTGACAATTATGAAAAACTGGTAAACTGTATTAGCATTCTGGTTATTATTATTGCCTGCTGTGATTGACCGTGTGCATTGTCATGGGATGTTGTGAACTTTCAAAAGTAACTCATGTTTGGAAGTAATATTTTGTTGCCAGTGAAATCTGGGAATCATGTGGTGATGAATATTGCTTTGAGTTCATTAGTTAAATGTCTTGTTTTGTGTTTGTGATTCAAATATTCATATCTTTAGGCTGCTTTGACAAATGCTGTCAGGAGCAGAGACTCCTGGATATATCTTGATAATATCATAATATTGCAACCCTAGTATTTCATGGATGTTTATATCACAATTGGTTAATTTGGAACTATGCATATATGTGTTGCTCAGCCTACTACAGCAAGCATCCATTGTGAACTACTCCAAGCAGGGAGCTCATACCGAGTGATATTAACAGGGAAGTTGGTAATTGCATTATGGAGTGAAAAGCACACATTCAATCCTATACTCAAGTAAGTCTCGACATAATTTGTTCTTCTTCCAGTGTAGTGGTGATATTCAGTGGCGGAGCGTCCATACAGTCAGGGGGGGGGCGGACGACCCCCCTGACGGACTCAAATGGACTGCTGGCGCCCTTTTCAGCTCTTTACCACCTTTTACTTATTCGCGATTATTGACTTTTTGCTGCGCTCTCATCTACTGTACCTATTGACATTTGTCACATTTTGGTGGTGTAATTTGGAGATGACACCTATTTATTCTTCATTTATCTGCAAATTAGCCAGGCCCGGAAAGGGTCATTTCTGGCGATCTAGGGAGTATCTTTACTCAAAAAATTTCTGTACGCTACGCTGTGGTGGCGCTCCGCTTAGATAGTGTCGAAAGCGCCCCTAGAGACCATTCTCACCCCTCCTGACCAATACCCCTAGCTCCGCCACTGGTGATATTCGATTGTCTGTTAAGCCTTTAATCTCAATAATCCAAATTTTTGTAATGAGCAGGAAATGATTGTGTGCATAATGTGTTTATGCCTACTGTATATGAGGTCCACTTTTTATTGCAAACTGCTGTGCAAATCTGGTTGTGGCCTTGGTAATAATTTAAGATTGTATGATAAGTTGGTGTATAAGGTTTACCCTACACATGTCATAAAATAGTTATGGATTCAATAAAGGCCTATGGAGCCTATAGTTTAGTGTAGAGCCTATAGTTTAGTGTAGAGCCTATAGTTTAGTGTAGATGCATTGTGTGGCTATCAGGCTAGTTTTCTCATAAGCTTGTCATTGACATGTACTGTACTGTGCAGTATGTCACATCCACTGCTGGACCCAAAGTCACAATACATTGATTACAGTGTTACTAGGATTTTAAAAGTTGCGTCCATGGTACGCAACGTCTTAAAACTGTTTGCGTCCGTTCAGAACACTTGCATCCCTGCAGTCCTCCATGTAAACATTCGCTTTAAAATACCACTACAGGAACACATAATACTTAACTATAATGACCCTTGACAGCACATTGGCTTGTGCACAACGGAAGCCTATAGTGATAGGTGAATAATGATGAAGCCTGTTAATAATATACAACAACAAAATGACTGTCAAATTTTGCTGTAGACTAGTTACCATATATTCTGGCCTAGACATCATGCAATGTACAGTATACTACTGTATGGTATGCAACTCCCTTACATAGCGACTGTTAAAATGTTAAAAGGCTATGCATACGCTGTGATGTCAGAAATCAATGCAAAGTAAAATTAACCATAAGTTTTGTAGAAAATACTATTTATAGAACTCGACTGCACAAGAACACGCCCCTAGAAAGTCTAGTAATTGCTCACAAGTATTATGAACCCCTGTCGTAAGTGATCAACAGTTACCCAAAGCAATTTATCTGCTTTAAGTGACCTGCATTAGTATTTTAACTTTCTTCACATTATCCACACATCACCCTACTGTGCAATAATATACTACATAAATATGCAATATATTGACAAAAGTTTGTGACAAAAAATCTTGAACCTATATGTCAAAAACC
>JAAAKB020249906.1:0-11026 GCA_010014835.2 Apostichopus leukothele | reverse complement strand
TCCATTTCTGTTATGCTATCACAGCTATGAATTGACCAATGATGATCCATTTCTGTTATGCTATCACAGCTATGAATAACCAATGATGATCCATTTCTGTTATGCTATCACAGCTACGAATTAACCATGTGGTAATGTTGAAGTTGTTTGTTCGTTTGTCATTTGTTTGTCAAATTTGAGACATACAAAACCACATTAGTGGTTGTAACATTTTAGAGTAAACATTTACTTGTAACCTCTTACATTTCAGACACATTCTCTGGAACAACTTCGAGGCTCTTGAGGACTGGATCAGTTTTCCTCTTCTGCCATTTAGAGACAACCTAAACAAACAAAGCAACAATAACATAGATGTAATTGGAGGAAACTTAATAAACAAACAAAGCAAGAGTAAATAGATGTAATTAGAGACAAAAAAACTCAACAAAGCAACAACAAAAAGAATGTAATTGTACTTTAATGTCAATACGAATGTGACTTAACTGAAGAGAAAAACTTATCTTCCACAGAAATTAGAACATTAACATGTACAGTCACATATATGAGATCGAAACGTTTAGTTAAGTAATTTTTGTCACTCCTGAAAATACTTTAATAGGGTCCATCTAAAAACTATTTTACCAAGATATCTATTCAAAATCAATCCATTATTGGTAATATCGTGCTGATTTGAAAGATCTTACTCAGTGTCACGGTTTCATTACAAAATTTCATCTTTATAAAACATGATATTTTGGTCAGCAGATGGAGATATTTGAAGTGGGTCAAAGTTCATCCCCATTGTTTATTCAATAGCAGGTGGTAAGGATTACTCTCATAACAGTCGGTTGTATTATAGGTAACTGCATGATGATATGATGATAAACATTCCATTAAAAATGAACAGAAACAATGCAGTCTCTCACACAGCAGCAGCAGACAATACTTGACTAACCTCAGAGTGGAAAGCACGATAAGCTTGTGTTTTTGGAGGAAATACAAACATGACCACATCCTCCTGGTTGTGATACATGAGAGGCAGGTACTGCTCAAGGGAGTGTCTATAAGTCATACAGAAAATGCTCACAGAATTGAATGATTCCTGCACAAAAAATAAAAAGTGTAAGAAAGATAAGTGAATCATAAATTTGTGTCTTTGACAAAACAAGGCTTGTAAAGTTCAAATGACAGCTTTCTTGTACATGATTCTCACTGCAAGAGATATAAACAGATTATTAAGCAAATACTGGTACAAACTGTAGCTATAATCATGTTGGCATACTGGTGAGGAGAGAAGTTATCTTCACTCTAGGAAATGCACCGAAATTGTTCTTCAATAAACTGACAAATGTTTTTTATTGAAGAACAATTTGGCAAAACTATGTTACCTATAAACCAAACACTACCATTAGGATATTTAATTACATCAAATCTATGCATCTGTCACACTATGAAAATATCTAGGAAAAATATGTAAAACGATCAATATTTGAACCCAGTCATCAAACATTAGCATCTTTAATATATCTCAAATCCAAAGGACATGGATGAATAATATCATACTTGTCATTTACAAAGTCATTTCAATGTGCATGGATGAATGATATCATACTCGTCTAACACAAGGTCGCATCAAAGGACACATAAGTGATATCATGTTGGTCTCTGAGTATTAGTTCTGGTCTTACCCCATCGAACAAGGTCATTTCTTCGGTATAGGAGAGTGGAAAGACAACCAGGTGGTTCCCTGAATCAGTAAATAGCACCCCTTCATCACAAATATAAAGCGTACCTATGGTAAATAAAAAGGACAGCCATCAACAAAGGACATCCATCAACAAAGGACAGCCATCAACAAAGGACAGCCATCAACAAAGGTACAAACTGAGAGACAAGTACTGAAGACATTCACTAGAAAACACCTTTTGAATCAAAATAAAGTAACAAGTAGTAAACAGTCAAGCAATATAGCAAGACTTTGACGTAGTTGGAACATTACTAGATGGTTGATGTGTGACAACATCACTTAATCCTGCCAACATTCACTTAGTCCTGCCAACATTCATCAATCCTGTTAACATCCCATAATCTTGCAAACATCCCTTAATCCTGCCAACATTGCTTAATCCTGCCAACATTTCTTAATCCTGTCAACATCCCATATTCCTGCAAACATCCCTTAATCCTGCCAACATGGCTTAATCCTGTCAACATCCCCTAATCTGGTCAACATCTCTTAATCCTGCCAACATCTCTTAATCCTGCAAACAGCCCTCAATCCTGCCAACATGGTTTAATCCTGTAAACAATCCCTTAATCCTGCAAACATCCCTTAATCCTGCCAACATCACTTAACCATGTCATTGAGCACTGAAATAAGCATTAAAGATAGAAATGTGTGATTAACAATCAGAACTGGTTTTGGGTATTTAAAGTTAGAAACCTACCATCAGTCATTGCTCCATAGTCTTTGCTCCCGAGAGCTGAGAAGGACACGCCATCCACTAAACCCTCCCCGAAAGGTTGACTAGCAGACTGAAATGTAGTAAGATGTAGTATTAATGGAAACCGTCCACACCAATGAGTCAGGCTCCATATATTAAATGAACAAAAAACAGATAAGCACAGCAAAACCATCTAATGGTTTTAATAAATTAGTAAGATAGTGTTCGATCCTTACTCCTGTTAATAGACACTCAAAACGTGGACCCTTCTTACTGAAAGGATTTAAAAGACTATCAAAATAACAAACATATAAATATATATGCTAATATGACCTCCTTTACATAACAATAAATGACACACAGAGTAAACATGTATATTAAATTATTCATATTACACACCTAAGCTTAACACCTCCTACAATACACAATAGATTATATACAGGGAAAGTGTTATTAATCATATTACACACCTAATCTTAACACCTCCTACAATACACAACAATAGATTATATACAGGGAAAGCGTTATTAATCATATTACACACCTAATCTTAAACCCTCCTACTATACATAACTATATATATTAATGGTCACTTTATGATTCATCAATGAATTTCATTATAATTTTTCTTAATACAAACAGTGTGATATATAGTGATAACTTTCTACTTACATGGAGAAATGACTGCAGGGTCTTTGCTATGTTTTCTTTGTCTTTTCTCATCTATGAAAACAAACACAGAATCAGTACAAATTTAGCTCTGTATTTAAGGTACCATGTTAAAAGCAGGTTGCTGAAGGTGCTGTAGCATCCTGGGGGCAGGCTGAGTAGGATAAAACCTTCTGTGCTCTGCGGTTAACATAATATACACTGCATGTCTTAGTAATGCAATGTTAATGTTGTGACGTCACATCAGAACAGGATTAGACGATTTAGACAGACCATATAGGTACTGGCAAGTCTATGTTAAGTATGATTACTGGACCAGTAATGTAATGTGAAATATTATGTAAGATGCCAGTGTCCCCTCCACCCTTATTTAGGAGTGCTAGTCTTCTGTATGGAGAAGTGCTATAATGTGAATTATGTAAGATGCCAGTGTCCCCTCTACCCTTATTTAGGAGTGCTAGTCTTCTGTATGGAGAAGTGCTATAATGTGAATATTATGTAAGATGCCAGTGTCCCCTCTACCCTTATTTAGGAGTGCTAGTCTTCTGTATGGAGAAGTGATGTAATGTGAATATTATGTAAGATGCCAGTGTCCCCTCTACCCTTAATTAGGAGTGCTAGTCTTCTGTATGGAGAAGTGCTGTTATGTGAATAATATGTAAGATGCCAGTTTCCCCTCTGTTTCCCCTTCTGTATGGAGAAGTATTCATCATTAGTGTAAGTATTACCTCCCATGCCATACATCTTGGGATTCGGCTTGTCAAAATCAGGTGTCTTTGATTAGCAGCCTCATCACCATCTGAAAGAAAAAAACAAACCAAAATGGGAATTCCATGCTAGAGTTACAAGGTTATTTTAACTGACAGACTAGTCCAAGGAAAAATAGGTTACCAGAGATGACACATGAAAAAGGGAACCTAATGGAGCAGGTTTGCTCAGATTTGACTAAAGCTGGACAGGTTTATTAAGTGGAGATTTAAGCAACTTAAACTAACACATCGCAGGTTTATGCTAATTAACCTGATTGTGGAAAAGTTGCTTAAGTAAAGATTAATGCTAATTAACCTGATTGTGGAAAATTTGCTTAGACATGATTACAGCTAATTATCCTGATGATGGAACATTTGCTAACATACCATTAAAGATAACCTGGACAATTTGCTCAGATATGATGAAAGCTAAGTAACCTGATTGTGGAAAATTTAATAATTAGTCTAATTAAAGGGGGGGGGTGGTGCTAGGCTATCACTGCTAGGAAGAAATGCTAATTCCTTGGCTTGGGCAGAAGACATACTTTCAACAGCAAACACTTAACAGGTATAGTTTTCTCTATAGTAACCACATTTATATACTTGTCATGTAACATAAACCAATAATTGATGTTACACATGGAGATGATTTGCTTTCTAGCTCTTCAAAATCGATACCAGTTCTTTATATGAAACAAAAATCAATTCTTCATGCTGATCTGCAGCTCTACAATGATAGTGACATTTTATGTTCTAAACGTTAATTAATTTTAAGAGCATTAAACACAGAACCCTGAACTTACTCTCTAATTCAATCAATATCCTTGAGTTGAGGAAGGTCTCAGAAAATTCCATCGATCCCAATATGTTACCTGGGTGTTCGATACTTGGGATATCCAAGAGCTTCAATCCAGCCTAAAAAAAAAAAAAAAAAATTATTGAAAAAAATTAAAGACACAGAAAAGTTCACAATCCATCCTAAGCTATATAGATCATATTGACTTCTACATAGTTCTAATCCTTTTGGAAAATTGGATTTCCAATGGTGCTTTGTCAAATTAGATCTTGATGGTTACCCTTATATAGAGCTTGATTCCATCTTGATGGTTATCCTAATTATGAGCTTGATTCTTCTTGCGTTGTTCAAGGCATTTTAATACTTACTTGGTTCCTTATCATTGTTGAATTTAGTACAATGTATCTTAGTCAATATTTCTTTCACAAGATTCAAGTTCTAAGGTTGTAGAAGAAGGTTGTTATTAAAGCTTGATTCCATCTTGATGGTTATCCTAATTAAGAGCTTGATTCTTCCTGCGTTGTTCAAGGCATTTACTTACTTGGTTCCTTATCATTGTTGAATTTAGTACAATGTATCTTAGTCAATATTTCTTTCACAAGATTTAAGTTCTAAGGTTGTAAAACATGGATGTTGTTAAGAGCTTGATTCCATCTTCATGGTTACCCTTATTAAGAGCTCAATTCTTCATGCGTTGGTCAAGGCATTATAATACTTACTTGGTTCCTTATCATTGTTGAATTTAGTACAATATATCTTGGTCAATAATTCTTTTACAAGTTTAAAGTTTTAAGGTTGTAGTAAGGTTCTTGTATCACTAGTTACATCTGGACATATTGGTAATGATTAGTAAGGTTCTATTATCACTGATTATGATATGGACAGATAAGTAATGATAGGGCTCTCATATGACTGTTTATCCTTGAACAAATTGGTAATGATTAATAGGACAAATTGGTGAAACAATTGATAAGGTCCTCATATCCTAACCTTAAATCCTCTTATGTCACAAAGTCCTCAAGCTCAAACACATTCTTGGTTTTAATAATATTAAATTCTGAATGTGTGTGTTAAGGTTTTTTTCTTTTTTCTTTTCCAAATTGAACGAAAAGCTCTGTGAAGTTTGTGAACACCCATGATTGTCACCACATATGAAAAATCTATGGCACATCACAACCATGCATTTTACAAATGATTCACCACTGAGATTGGTTGCTGACAAAAATCAACTTTACAAATGCAAATGCAAACATAGTACTATCAAACCCTCATGAAAATAATGGGCATCACTAAAAGACCAGTAAGTAGAACTTACCAACTTTAAACTGCCTGGAAGACTATTTTCACCAAGTGACACAGGAGAGCCAAACATATCCAGTCCATGTAAGAAAAAGCAGTAAGCTTTTCTGGACACAATAAAAAAAAAAAAGAAGAAAAAAGAAGAAAATGCAGTAGCAATCTCTAAAATGAAACATGGACACAATGCTTTTCAGAAGAAACAACAAAACATGAAAATGTGTAGTGAGCTCTCATCATGCACTTAAACATGGGAACCAAAAATGTGGATTACCATTGCATCCACTAGCTTTAATCCTATGAACATATTTCACTGTGTATGGAAGAATTAAAAACATTGTGGCTGCATCCACAGACTTGGCAGTTCTGATAATAGTGACTGTGTTAATAGCAAACATAACACTTCAGTGGGCAGACAGATAGAAGTTTAGCCTATGTTCATACCATAACGATAGATCCAACCTAGCTACAACAAATATGGGAAGGTATGCTCCAAGATATGTCAAATGTGCATGATGTTACAAAGTATCTTGACAAACATGGAGTATTCAATGGATGTATGGAGTGTATGTATGGAGTATTACAGTATTTAGTACATGTATGGAATACTGGATGTATGGAGTGTACGTATGGAGTATTACGGTATGGAGTACATATATGGAATATTGGATGTATGGAGTGTAAGTATGGAGTACATATATAGAATACTGGATGTATGGTGTGTATGTATGGAGTGTAAGTATGGAGTACATATATAGAATACTGGATGTATGGAGTGTACGTATGGAGTATTACGGTATGGAGTGCATATATGAAATATTGGATGTATGGAGTGTAAGTATGGAGTACATATATAGAATACTGGATGTATGGAGTGTATGTATGGAGTATTACAGTATGGAGTGCATGTATGGAATACTGGATGTATGGAGTGTATGTATGAAGTATTAAAGTATGGAATACTGAATGTTCATATGGAGTTTTACAATAAGGAGTGCATATATAGAATATTCGATGTATGGAGTTTATGTATAGAGTATTACTGTATGGAATACCAAATATAACAAAAGGTGATTACAAATGGCCCATCAGAACCTTACTTTGACTTGAGAATCTCAAGGCCTGTAGGAATGATGTTTTCAGTACAGCTCTCTACCAGCGACTCTAAACAAGCTTCTTTGGACTGAAATAATGAAAACAAAATTTAAAATAAGGTTACAATATGTTATGAAAATATAATATATATTTACATTAATGTGTGTGTCTTGTCCTGTACTGATTCAACAAATATCAACAAATAATACAATGTCTGTCAGAGTAAATTACATGTAATCAGTAACAATGTGGCATTTTGGCAGGAAACAAAAATAAAGGATGTTTCCAATCTTTGCTGATTGAATGTACTGAACATGTGTGAAATATTCCAAGCAGAGACACATGTATAGTGGTAATTACAATATAGTTGTAGTTAGGACTGTTAACAGCCCAAAGAATGTAAATATGCATTAAAAATGTGCTCTCAGAACATTATTTCTATGAGAATGAATATACTTGTAGAAGGCTCTCTGCAGTATATATTTATATAAACCATTTATTCTAACTGAACCGTGGTCAGATACACAAAATGCCTGTAGTGTATTGTTATACCAACCATTTATTCTAACTGAACCATGGTCACATACATTACTATGAGAGTGAATATATTTGTAGAAGGCTCTCTGCAGTGTAATATTTATATAAACCATTTATTCTAACTGAACCATGGTCAGATACACTAAAGGCAGCTAGGTTCTTACCTTACATAAACCATTACATATAACTCATAATAACCCACATCAACAAATGATAAATGGTTCTTTTTCATTAAAGTTTATTTATTGCCAATCTATTCAGTAAATTGAGAACCATTTGTTCCTAGGTTGCAACTCTTTACGTTCTTCAACTTTTTGCCTGCTACGATTTTGCGGACTTTCCTTACCTTTTGAACAGAGGTTGTACTACTAAACACATCAATAGCATGAAGAATACTTGCAACCACAGCTTACCTTTTGAACAGAGGTTGTACTACTAAACACATCAATAGCACGAAGAATACTGGTAACCACAGCTTTATAAAGTCTCTCCAAGAGTCTGAAAGAATTGAAATGAAAAAAATATAGGCTACATAGATAATAGCACAAAATGCTCATGTAGTTTAAACTAGAACATAAGTTGGTGTTTCTTAATATGTTTAAACTCTCATGAGTCATAAGTTATGCTAAAGCTACATGCTGAATTCAGCTGACCACTTCATGTTATATTTACACACATTATTAAATACCCCTAGAGAAACATGCTGTTACAATAATGTCACACAAATTTAAAGTAATGCTTTGTTTACTTATTCCTCACTTTCCTAATTTCACCATTCTTGATACAGTTTGCTGAATAAGAGTAACATTTTCATGTGTTTTTTTCATTATGCTATCTATATTAAACCACCAAATCTATAAAATAAGTGAAATATACAGCTTTAAACTATCTTATTTAAATGGATCTTCCCTCGTAATAACTATTATTCACCTGATTTCTACATCACATAATGTTCAGGTACTTACTCTATATCTGTCCTGGGTGGTCTGGGCGCATGTACTGATCCTCCTGATAGAGGGTAAGGGGTGTGGCCACTGGTAAAGAAGTATGTCCTGCTGCAACTAATGGCAATCTTTGAAGAAACTGCCTGACACACCTGCAACAAATCAAAACAATAGAATGTTAATCCTTCAAGGTACTGCCTAACACACCTGCAACAAATAACACAATAGAATGCTAATCCTTCAAGGTACTGCCTGGCACACCTGCAACAAATCACACAATACAATAGAATGCTAATCCTTCAAGATACTGCCTGGCACACCTGCAACAAATCAAAACAATACACTGATAATCCTTCAAGGTACTGCCTGGCACACCTGAAACAAATCACACAAATACCATAGAATGCTAATCCTTCAAGGTACTGCCTCTAAACACACCTTCAACAAATCACACAATACAATGATAATCCTTCAAGGTATTGCCTAACACACCTGCAACAAATCACACAATACAATGCTAATCCTTCAAGGTACTGCCTTACACACCTGCAACAAATCACACAATACAATGCTAATCCTTCAAGGTACTGCCTAACACACCTGCAACAAATCACACAATAAAATGCTAATCCATCAAGGTACTGCCTAACACACCCACAACAAGTCACACAATACAATAAAATGCGAATCCTTGAAGGTACTGCCTAACACACCCACAACAAGTCACACAATACAATAGAATGCAAATCTGTCAAAGTACTACCTAACACACCTGCAGCAAATCACACAATACAATGCTAATCCTTCAAGGTACTGCCTAACACACCCACAACAAGTCACACAAATCACAATACAATAGAATGCTAATCTGGCAAGGTACTGCCTAACACACCTGAAACAAATCACACAATACATCAATAACACAATACATACCAATAAATCTTCTATTCTTAATACTACAAGAAAGTTCATGCTCTGACATGCAGACACACATGGTAGAGCTCATTACTGAAATTGACCAGAGTCAAAAGTTATTTTTGGGCAAAATCCTCTCTGTGATGTTGTTTACTTGTCTTAGGTATCCTTGCAAACAAATGTTTCTTAACTAATGCGCAGGAATGCAGCATTGTCAAATTCTGTACTCTATTCATTATATGCGTTATTTCCTGTAATATGGTAGTGGGAGAGGAAAGGGGAACATTGAAAATTTGAGAGAAAATACCTACGATGATGTTTTAATGTCAAATAAATAGTTAAATTTATGTTTTTCAAAGAATTTGAATATACATACATGTTTTTTTAATGCAATTTGTTGAAGTGTTTGCAATGTTTTAGCCATTTATGTATAAGCTTATTAATGACTATATGGACAAATAAATCAAATATACCCAAGCATAATAAACTTCAAGATAATATTGAGACTAAGCTGGAATTGGCAATTTAAACTGTTCATTGCACTGTACTGTTATGAACAAAATATTTGCTTTCAACATGTGAAATTTCAAATCAGATTGGAGCTGTGTCTTATCACTAAGCCACCCCATCTCTCATCTGTATCATTCCAATAAATTGACCAGGATGTATCCAATTTGAACTTTGAGAAGCAGAAAATAAAGATACAGTCTAGCCCAATGACTGAATTGGGGGGGGGGGAATGGTCAAAATGCGAAAATCAAATCCATGGGATGCATTGAGTTTTAAGGACAGACAATGATTACAACCTGGTAGCTGTACCTCCCAGAATAAGATTATTGACAGACTACCATTCACAGCTTACCATATGCAAAGCTGAGCTATTATTCATGCCGGAAAATCCCAGTGGCTTTGAAGTTTCCTGAAACTTGGGTAAAGAACTTGAGTGCTGGCCAAATAAGCAATATGGTAACCTGTGAAAAAAGTAAATTTGCATGAACAGAAGTTTCTGGTAAATGCTCTGTTGCAAGTTGAACTGTATCATAGTGAATGAAGAAAGCTGTACTTATATTAGCTAATACAACCAAATATATATACATACTAAAGCCCTCAGGACTGTACTTATATTAGCTATCACAACCAAGTATATATACTTACTTTAAATGTTTCAAATCCCAGCTGAGGACATTTCTGTTCTACAGATATTTTCATATTTAAGCTCTCGACTACGCCTTTGATTTAGTGATTTATTTACATTATTTACTAATGCCCTCAGGACTGTGCTTATGTTAGCTATCACAACAAAGTATATGTACATACTAATGCCCTCAGGACTGTGCTTATGTTAGCTATAACAACCAAGTATATATACATACTGATGCCCTCAGGACTGTACTTATGTTAGCTATCACATTCAAGTATATATACATAATAATGCCCTCAGGACTGTACTTATATCAATTATATATACATAATAATGCCCTCAGGACTGTTCTTATATTAGCTATCACAACAAAGTATATGTACATACTAATGCCCTCAGGACTGTGCTTATGTTAGCTATCACAACAAAGTATATGTACATACTAATGCCCTCAGGACTGT
>JAAAKB020249895.1:0-11026 GCA_010014835.2 Apostichopus leukothele | reverse complement strand
AGGGGAGGGGGTGGGTGGGGAGGGCAAGGGTAGTGGTTGTACTTTTAAACTGCCGAGTAGAATTGCTGTCAGTTGTTATGCACCTGCTTCCTTGATGTTTTTAAAATATAGCCGTTTTTGATTATTTTCCATACCACTTGAAATATACTATTTTAATTTAGTAAAACAGCTCACGATGATCAAACCTTTTTACCTACGTTACTAAATAGGCCCGTATAGGAAGAGTGCGACTGGAAATGTAGTTAGTGTTTGTGTTGGGGAGGGATCTAACGCGAGGGGTACATGAGAAAAATGGGGGAGGGGAGGTGAGGGGGGTTAAGGGGCCTCAGATGCAAAATGGTGCTAACTTTTCGGTCATTTAATTACATTATGTGTAGTACAAGTTTAACTGGCTACCAAGTGTATAATTGGTGCGTGCGTGTGTTATATAATGAAAGCCAACTATAGAAGAAGCCTAAAAACCGTCTTGGCGCACGTGACCCTCTTCACACGAATTTACGACAGTTAACCCCTGGTCACTGGTAATTTGCCACACCCACCCACATAATACACCCACCCACACACACACAGACACACGTGTGCACAATTCAAACAGTCGCTCACGGACCTTAGAGGGCGTCACATCTATACTATTGGGGATACCTCATGGTTGCTGCCAAATAGTTACCTCATAGGTGCCCATTTCTACAGCTGGGACAAGAGAAGCAATTGAGGTTAAGTGTCTTACCCAAAAACACAACGTAGGCTATCAAAGATCCGAACATAGCATATTAATGATCAAACTTTTAATCATTAGATTATAATCCCATTGTCTAAGAACAATGTATTATTTAACTCTGAAGTGACGCTTTAATGAACTCAAACATAACTCAATTTTGTTTTCCTTTATGAAACACAACTTGCCGTCAACTCGCCGTCAATACTGAGAGCCTAGTCTGAATTGGTCTATTGATAACATGAAATGCTCTCATATTTATAGCTTATATTAAAGTTGCACAATGTGCAAACAACGGAAACAAAGCAATCATGTTCGAGAACAATATTTTTCTTATTATTCGTTTTATACTGACGTATAGCTTGCATGAAAGAACTTGAAGCAATAAGCAACCTTTCCGATAATTAAGTTTCATTCTTGCAATTTTTTCTACCGGTAATTATCATGACGTCAGCACGATTGATATTAATATCTCTTTATAAGTAGATCTAAATTATTCTTATAATCTTTGTTTAATTGTTAACTCTGTATAACCCAAGTTCATAGTACTTTAATGTGTGTTCTGTGTGCATGCTCTATCAACCAACCTTCACTGTTATGTCAAAATATGATAAAGTGTTAAAATAGTTAAAACATATCATGAAAAAATGTTACCATAACCTTATAACCATCTTTGTCGAACCGATGTGAGCCGATTACAAAATAAAAACAGACAGACAGACAGACAGATAGACAGACAGAAACAAAGTGAACATTTTAATATGGAAAGATAAAGAATGAATAATTGCACCCCCCCCCAAATGATTTATGTGTGCTGCAGATCTGCCAACTTATCCCTCTGATGTGTAATATATCATGAAAACAAAATTAAATGCTACAAATTCTGGAGCTGAGTTGTGGTAAAGTTTGGAAATTATTTGTCACAAAATATCTCATAACAAGGTAGAATATTAACTTGGCTAGCAAATTTAAATTTTAAGAAAAGCCAAAAGAATTGGTAGTTTGTCTTTATGAATTTAAATCATACTGATATGCAAATCCATCCAGGAGTCAGAAGTTTTTAAAATTGAATAGATCCGTTCACCACTCCCGACATAATGTTCAAAACAACAAGGTGGAAAGCATTTGATTTTGATCAAGTTTCATCAAATGCATTCCAGTTTGGAGCAATACTTGGAAGGATTGATAAAAGTTACAGTAAATTGGTAACCAAATGCTGAAAGTAGCTTTAGTAAAGCTGAAGCTATGATTTTTACAGCTGTAACCCAGCAACCACAGCAGCTGGATTGGTTCGCTTAGCACACATGAAATTTAGATGCAGTTCCATAAACAGCAAAACCAAAATCACAAAGACTTGTGGTATCAAAGAACATTTACAATGCACTACAAATCTAGCCATGTCAAATATTTGTGGAATGCATCCTTTAGAGCCCTATTGCTTAAATGAATATAAACAAATATGTCATCTAAAGATCCTCTAAAGATCCTCTAAGGATCAAAACATGTCATCTAAGGATCAAAACATGAAACCCTCTACTACAAATATCTTGTCATAAGAATTTAAAACCAGGAAGCCAGTTGGCTTTGAGATTCCTTGCAATATAATTTGCTAAAAATTCCACATATGTAGAGCAAGTGAGTTAAATTTGTCCTAGAATTATGTGAGAACCAGAAAAGATCAGAGATGTCCATCTCTTAATATTTGTAACACTCACATGTGGGCATCAACCAATTAATTCACTGGTAAGGATTTTACAGTATAGAATTTTTATTCCAAAATGTTGCAACATCCAGAAAGAACAGTCTTCCCATGTAAAATATAGACACATAGATGTATGAGCAATGGGCATTTTCTTTTACCAATTTTGGACTAGCAAATTAGCTCTGCCACCAACAGGAACCCCTTTAATAATTGTTATTAATGAACAAGAGTAACACACTGTGAAAGTATTTCACAACCAAATGCCAAAGCCAAAGTCCTCTAGTATATATCACAGAGAATAAGGCCAATTTTGGACCATTTGAGATAACCTCTTGAGCCAATTTAGAGATAACCTGTTGACCCCTTGAGCAATTTTGGGATAACCTGTTGACCTCTTGAGCAATTCTGGGATAACCTGTTGACCCCTTGAAGCTCAGAGTGTGAAAACTGATAAGGGCCACTTGAGTGTGTTTAAAGCTCCCAACACAAGAATATCAACTATTTGAAGCAGATTTCATATCCTGGATGATTATATATGTATGGTTGAAGAATACACAAGATCTATTTTATATTGGGCCCGTTCACCGAACTTAACTGAAATTGACTTAACTATGTTCACCAAAAGAAAATGGTAGAACTCACAGATTAATTGTATCTTTGATTTTGGAGTTAACATGTTTACAAGGATTACATACTTTGACATATGTTGACCTCATGTAACCTTTGACCTCTACCAGTGTCGATAGGGTTCTAGCACTCACTACGCTGGTTCTACATACTAAGTATGAAGTTCCACAAATATGTACTTTTCCATCACTGCATACCACCTGGCTATATACCTTGGAATAATAATCTGTAACATAATCGAAACACCTCAATAGATGTGACTGTTTGAATCTTGCATGCTTCTTTGACAACACTATAGTGATGGTGGACCACGACTTGTTTCATTGCTCATTATAGTAATAATGGATGAGACTTGAATGTTTCCATGCCAACCATTCTAGCATTGCTTGGCCAAGCTTGGATATATCCATGACAACCGTTCTCACACATTTACATTATTCTCCTTGGATTAATCCCTTTCACAACTTTTTACGAAATGATTTTGATGGGTAATAATGAAAGTTAAGATATGGATAGAGAAAACAACCTTTGTAACTGCACTGAATAGGTTGTTTACTAGAAACTAACTAAGCAAGGCTGTTTTACACATTAATTAAGAGATATAAAATGCAATGTTGTTCTAGGGGACCATTTATCTTTATACGGGTGATATGCACAACAAGGAGTACTGAATCAACTGATGTCACTTGGCTGTACAATAAAATCTTTATTCCTGTTCATACCTTTCATGCACACCCCACACCATGTTTTACTGCCGTTAACTGTCAAATAATAAGTCCTCATCAATGTCATCATCTATTAAATTGCCTGCATCATTATCCATTCCGGCCTCTTTAATCCTCAACTCTGCCTTTGCTCTTGCTATCTTCTTCTTTTCTTGTATCTTCTTGAGCCTATAGAACTCCTCTCTCTCCATCTCGTCGAGTTCAGAGATGATATCAGCTATTGTGTTTGAGATCCTTGGAATGATAACTTTGGAAATGAAAACAAGAAACAATCGTATGCACATAGAGTATTAGGCACATGAAATAAATGACTGAGACAACTATTACAATGGCGACTGCATGCTAAATGTATCACGGTTATGCAACTTCCAGAATGCTTGAAACAAACACTTAACAGACCATGTAAGTAGAGTACTGTACCACAGCCTGACCCAACGTTTGAAATAAGATCCTTTAAAAAGATCACTGAAACATTGGAAAGTAATGCTTTAAGTTTAATGTAAAATTGGAACTTTGAACAAACAATAAAACTGCAGCTTCCTGTTGTTGTTCAGACAGACATACATGAACCATACAAGACACATGCATGACACATACAAGACACATACAAGACACATACAAGACACATACATGACACATACAAGACACATACATGACACATGCATGACACATGCATGACACATAAAAGACACATACAAGACACATACAAGACACATGCATGAGACATACAAGACAAATACATGACTCATAAAGGACACATACAAGACACATAAAGACTCATGCATGACACATACAAGAGACATACATGACACATAATGACACATACAAGACACATGCATGACACATATAAGACACATACATTACACATACAAGACACATGCATAACACATGCATGACATATACAAGCCACATACAAGACCCATACAAGACACATAGAAAACACACACATGACACATACAAGACACATGCATGACACTTACATGACACATACATGACACATACATGCCCGTCTCTTCTCTCTCTCAAAGAAAGAAAATAAAACAAGGATGTATCCATAGGCCATTCCCTTCCACACCCAACTCTACCTCCCCTCACTCCTGTTTTATACTTCGACGACCAACTCAGCTAGTTATATTTCTGCTAGTAATAATGCTACAGGCTTGGGACCTTATATGGTACTGCTCCTCACCAATCAACAACCATGCAATGTTGCACAACATGTTCACCACTGTATGTTCTAAGCTGCACGTAATATATAAACTCAGCCTGCAGGAATGTTCACCATATATGTTACTATCAAACTTACCATACTCTATTGCATTTACTCGACGGTTTGTGATTTTAATGACTTCATCTAAGGTGACAAAAGAAGTTTGGAGGGATGCCAGTTCGACCATCAGCTCAACAGCTTTGGCAAAGTTTTTCTTGACTTTGTCAAGTTGTTGACCTCCTCTTGATAATCCAGTCAGCTCATATGCTACAAGAGGAAGAAGAAAGGCATTAAAGATGGCTCAAGGTGTCACCAGGAACAAATAATAGAAATGTTCTAGTTTTACCATCAACTAAAGGAATGGATAAAGATTAATTTTTTAATGAATGAAATTATGAGAATGAAGGTTAAAATCAGACTTGAGTGTGCATCAAGTATTCCTCTAAAGACATCCTATATATAAAGGATCAAACGTATTGTATACTCACTGTCTGCACCATCAGTGAAATGTTCAAAGACTGGAAGAGAGACACCTGAAGAAATAAATCAAATGATAAATATAAACCATACTAGCCTGTAGTGGAGTATTATCAAAATAAGCTAAACGAGAATGCAAATACTGCCCTCAAAAGAACAAATGGCTATTGTTAAAATAATTAACAACAATACCTCACTGTCTTCTGTTCAACATTGTTATCTTGAATATTTAGTCTGTCTTAAAGTTCTACTAGAGACATTTAACTGTGCACCTGATGAACGGTTGCATAAAAGCATATTGCACACATGAATTTACTTTTATGTATAAAAGTGTAACATGCATCCTGTTCAAATATTTCATTCAATTTGTTCACGTACTAAACTGTTCTATTGAGAAAGAAAGCAGTGATCTCAAAACATAGAAAATCCTGGTGTTTGTAGAAAGCTTGACTGTACCCTACATGGAACATTGAGGATCTTGGTGGTTGTAGAAGGCTTGACTGTACCCTACATGGGGCATTTAGAATCCCGGTGGTGGTAGAAGGCTTGACTATACCCTACATGGAACATTGAGAATCTTAGTGGTGGCAGATGGCTTAACTATACCCTACATGGGACATTTATAATCCTTGTGGTGGTAGAAGGCTTGACTGTACCCTACATGGAACATTGAAAATCCTGGTGGTTGTAGAAGGCTTGACTGTACCCTATATAGAACATTGAAAATCCTGGTGGTGGTGGTAGAAGGCTTGACTGTACCCCACATGGGACATTTAGAATCCTGGTGGTGGTAGGATTGACTATACCCTAAATGGGACATTTAGAATCCTGGTGGTTGTAGAAAGCTTGATTGTACCCTACATAGAACATTTAGAATCCTGGTGGTGGTCGAGGGCTTGACTGTACCCTACATAGAACATTGAGAATCCTGGTGGTTGTAGAAGGCTTGACTATACCCAACATGGAACATTGAGAATCCTGGTGGTTGTAGAAAGCTTGACTATACCCAACATGGAACATTGAGAATCCTGGTGGTTGTAGAAAGCTTGATTATACCCTACATAGAACATTTAGAATCCTGGTGGTTGTAGAAAGCTTGACTGTACCCTACATGGAACATTTAGAATCCTGGTGGTTGTAGAAAGCTGACTATACCCTACATGGAACATTGAGAATCCTGGTGGTTGTAGAAGGCTTGACTGTACCCTACATGGAACATTTAGAATCCTGGTGGTTGTAGAAAGCTTGACTGTACCCTACATAGAACATTGAGAATCCTGGTGGTTGTAGAAAGCTTGACTGTACCCTACATGGAACATTTAGAATCCTGGTGGTGGTAGAAGGCTTGACTGTACCCTACATAGAACATTTAGAATCCTGGTGGTTGTAGAAGGCTTGACTGTACCCTACATAGAACATTTAGAATCCTGTTGGTGGTAGAAGGCTTGACTGTACCCTACATGGGACATTGATAATCTTGGTGGTGGTTGTAGAAAGCTTGACTGTACCCTACATGGGACATTGAGAATCCTGCCACAAATTGTTTTTGGTCAAACTCTTGGAATTCATTTAACTTATGGAATATGTTACGTTGCGAATACAGATTTTCTCTTTTTCATTCTCTTCTTATCTTGAGTCCATAAATTTCAGTTAAATTATTTAAGTACTCATGGCCTTAGTCAACCTCACATAAACTTTGAAGTAGAATCTAAAAAGTTACTCAAATTTGACATCAGTATTAAAGGACAACGATACCACAAAATGGGCATCAGGAAAACTAAACTGAACATGCAGGCATAATGACTCAAACAAATTTACCTGCAACGTTGTCCTTTCTGGACCTTACTTTTGTCTGTGCTTTGGTGACATTCTGAAGAACGTTATGACTAGAAAAGCAAAAAGGAACACAAGAAACGATAAATGTGACATCTAATTATTATTGGCTTAACTATACTTCTACTCCCTACACCTGTTTCCGTTGGCATTTATGCAAATGTGTTTTACTTCAGTTGTATTATTATAATTGATTACGTAACTGTTTGGTATTTAACATGTATATTAAGTCTGCACGTGGAATAATACAAGGAGTTGGATTAACGTTACTGCTGTGTTCGGTCTACTTCTCTGATACTTATTTATTCCCCTGACTACACGACAGTTTTGGCGACGAGGATGGCGCAAATTTTACAGCCGCCAGCATTTCTTCCAGTACCGGGATCTCCAGCTATTTCATGGAGGCAATGGAAGCTTACTTTTGAGAATTTTTTATTGGCCATGGGAGGCGAAGATTTCTCGGCTGGCCGCAAGACTGCCTTACTTCTACACTGTCTCGGAGTTGAGGGTCAGCGAGTATATAATTCTTTACCAAAACCTGAACTGCCTACAGATACTTCTAAATTTGACTATACGCTCTCAACTTTGGAAAAACATTTTGAACCTACTGTAAATGTTGTTGCTGAAAGATATCGTTTCCGACAGCGGGGCCAGCATCATGGCGAGTCAATCGATAATTACGTTGCCATTTTACGACAACTTAGTACCAACTGTAACTTTGCTAATATGAATGACGAAATGATTCGTGACCAAATTGTTGAAAAAACCAATCTACCGAGGGTCCGAGAAAGGCTATTAATGGAGAAGGAGTTAACGTTGGTCAAAGCCGTAAATATTACGCGTCAAATAGAGGATGCTATTCGAGAAGCAAAGATAATTGGCGAAAACGAATCTGGTTTCAGTGCACATGGCCGACAGGTGAATCAAACAAGGTCCGCCCCCACACCACTTTCAAGGAAACCTAATACTCATGGTTCGAGACCGCCGGCAAGACTGTGTTATAGATGCGGTTCGAGGGAGCATCTTGCCAACGACAAGTCATGCAGGGCCAAGGATAAAAAATGCCGAAAATGTTCGAGAATTGGGCATTTTTCTAATGTGTGCCGCAGCACTGGTGAGCAGGTGAGAATTCATCAAGTTACTACACCACGGGATTCTTACGCATGCAATACTACGGAAGCCGCAGGAAACGGTGATTTAAATGTTTTGATGACAAATCCCAAAGGAGTGAAAGTCAAGCCTATTACATGTACGGTGAAAGTAAATGATGTGCCTCTTAATCTTATTGTTGATACAGGATCATGTTGTTCTATTATTTCTTGTGATACTTTCAGTAAATTTTTCTTGCTGGAAGCACTTGAGGAAGTTCCGTCGGATTTAAATCTGACGTCATACTCAATGCATTCAATCAAAGTGTTGGGATGTTTCAAAGCTTCGGTGAGTTACTTGGAGAAAACAGCAGTGACGACCTTTTACGTAGTTGAGAAGGGGAATAACCTACTAGGCAGAGATCTGATTACTGCATTGAACATCAATATTTTGGGACAGGACTTAAAGTGCAATGGTGTTAGTGATGTTAAGGACGATAAAAGTACTGATTTTAATACTTCATTACCACCCCATGTTCAACCATATTCTAATATGTTTTCTGATGATCCCGAGTTAAGTACAGTTAAGGGTTTTATTCATAAAGTCAAAGTGAATGAAAATGTAAAACCTAAGCATCAAAAGCTTAGAAGGTTGCCTTTCAGTGTACGGGAAAGGGTTTCAAATGAATTGAAAAAGTTGGAATCCTCGGGGGTGATTGAAAAGATAGATTCTTCTGAATGGGTGTCTCCCATTGTGGTTTCATACAAAAGGTCTGGGAAAATAAGACTGTGCGTAGATCTTAGGGAAGTTAACAAAGCAGTAATTCCCGATTCTTTTCCACTCCCTAAAATAGACGAGTTGTTAGGAGAGTTACGTAATTCAAAAGTATTCTCTCAACTTGATCTCACATCAGCATATCATCAATTGTTATTACACCCTGATTCTAGGTCACTCACAGCATTCATAACTCATAATGGGTTATTTCAATACAAAAGAGTTTGTTTTGGTCTCTCTTCTGCTCCTTCGGTGTTTCAAAAAATGATGTATACAATACTTGCCGGTATTGACGGAGTTCAATGTTATTTGGATGATGTAATCATATATGGTAGGACTGAAGAAGAGCATAATAAAGCATTGGAAACTGTTCTAGCCAAACTAAATTCTTACGGTATCAAACTGAATAGTGGGAAATGCAAGTTCAATCAAACTTCAATGAAATTTTTAGGACATGTCGTAAGTGAAGAGGGCCTAAGAGTTGATGACAAATACACTGCAATTACAGGTGCTAGTGTCCCTAAGGATGAAAAATCACTACGGTCATTTTTGGGTTTGGCCGGATACTTTTCTAAGTACATACCTAAGTTTGCTCAGAAGGTAGAACCACTTAGGAAAATTTTGCGCAAAGGGAATACATTCATATGGTCAAAAGAATGTCAAGAAAGTTTTGATGATTTGAAATTTCATATTGGTAAAGATCCAGTACTTGCTATGTATGATCCTGGACTGGATTGTATAGTAAGGACAGATGCGTCACAAGACGGATTAGGTGCCTGTCTTAACCAAGTCAAAAATGGGTTAGAAGTGACGGTTTTTTGTGCGTCCCGCACTTTATCTCATGCAGAAAGAAAATATTCTGTAGGGGAAAAGGAGGCCCTTGCTTGCGTGTGGGCCTGTGAAAAATGGCATGTTTTTTTGTGGGGCAGGAAATTCAAATTGTGTACTGATCACCAAGCATTGATTACATTACTTACCAAGGGTACAGATCGTCAATCAATGAGGATTGCTAGGTGGGCTTGTAGATTGATGAAATATGATTATGAAATGGTGTTTACAAAAGGTTGTGACAATATTGTAGCTGATTCATTATCGAGATTACCACTGGTTTCATCAGATTCAAATTTTAAGGATGATGATCAGGAGGTAATTTGCCAGGTTTTGTGGGAACCTATGTACAAATTGATTTCTTTAGACGAGTTTAAAGAATTTTGCAGAAATGACGATTGTTTTCGTATTTTGAAGAGTTACATTTGTAATGGTTGGCCAAAATTTAAAGATGTTAAAGATTGTGCTAAGCCATTTTATTTTGCTAAAGATGAATATTGCATAGTTGGTGATATTGTTATGAGGGGTGATAGGATTTTAGTACCTCATGAACTTACTTCAAGGGTGTTGTCATTCGCTCATGAAGCACATCAGGGGATGACCCGAACCAAACAAAGGTTAAGGGAACTCTACTGGTGGCCCATGATGGATGTTCAAGTGGAAGATATGATTAAGGATTGTTTTGTTTGTCAACAGAATGACAAAACTGTAAAAACTGCTTATGCTCCTTTACAACCAGTGTTGTATCCAGAAAATCACTGGGACAAAATTGCAATGGATATTGTTGGTCCATTTGAAGCGGGTCCTACAGATTGCAGATTTGCGATCACAATTGTGGATTATTTCAGTAAATGGCCTGAAGTTTGTTTTACGTCCACGGTAACAACAACCAAAATTACGTCGTTTTTGAAGCAAATTTTCAGTCGAGAGGGTTTTCCGAAAGAAGTCATTACAGACAATGGCCCTCAGTTCAAGTCAAAAGAATTTGATGATTTTTTGCGTGAAAGGGGAATAGTGCACCGCTGTTCATCTTTGTACTATCCACA
>JAAAKB020249885.1:0-11027 GCA_010014835.2 Apostichopus leukothele | reverse complement strand
TATTCCTCTGAGGTGTTGAGTCTTGTTTAAATACCACTTGAAGGCCATGACTGGGCCCCACAGTTTGTCCTCTTCAACTGAGGAGAGCGTCTTTGTCCGGATGAAGATGTCCCCTGGCAGGAAAAATAGGACCTGATTCTTGGCTATAAAGGACAGGTCGGGGACCATCCTCACCCCATGGTTATCAAACATAATATGATTCCGCTTTGTAGACAGAGCATGAAGGGAGCTCCTTCTTCTTGTGGACGCAAGAGCGATCAGGATTAAGATTTTCTTTGTAAGGGCTGCCAGCGAGGCTGAAGCCATTGGTTTGTACAGCGATTTTGTTAGTGCCTGCAGTACTGCTGATAGACCCCAAGAAGGAGTGAGCCGTCTGATCGGTGGGTGTCTGCTCACCATCCCCCTGATGAGCTGGGCGATGTCAAAGTTGTTGCCTGGGGTGAACCCATCTGTAAAGCCGTGGTGGATGGCGGTAATTGCCAACCTGTAGTTTTTGATGGTCAACACTTGCTTGCCCTCCTCAAATAGAGAGTGGAGGAAGTCTACCACGTGTGCCAGAGAGGTCTCGGCTGGCAGTACTCGTCTGTTCTGCAACCATTCCCAGAATTTTTCAGCTGGGAATCATAATTTGCCACGGTTGATGTTTTCCTGGCGTCGGCTGGCTCGAGGTAGCGGCCTCCGAAAATTCCCTCTGTCGTAGGGAAGATCTGACAACTGCCAGGCAACTAGTTGTAGACCCTTGGTGTCTGGATGGTTGAGGGTACCACGTCTCTGGGACAGCAGATGGGGTGTGTCCCTTAGGATAGCTGGAGTGTCCATTAAGAGGTGTAGGATTTCCCTAAACCATGGTCTGTGGGGCCAGAATAAGGCTACCAGTATGACTCTCCCCCTGGAGTGTCAGATCTTTCTCAACACCTGGCCGATCATGCAGAGCGGTGGAAAAGGGTAGGCTTCCAGGCAATCCCATGGGAATGACATGGCTTTGATTTGGTGCGCCCTGGGGTGGAATCGCCTGAAGCAGAAGATCTGAAGTTTGGCGTTCTCTGCCGTTGCAAACAGGTCCACCATCAATGCCGAGAACTTCGAAGATCCTGTTGCATGTCTCTTGGTATAGTGCTCACTCGTTGGGGTCCATATGTCCTCTGGACAGAGCATGGGCCATCACTTTCAGTATGCCCGCGATATGGAATGCTCGTAGCGTCATGCTGGAGTCCTTGGCTGTCATTAGGACGTTTCATATCAACAGATATAGTCTCTCGGAGTGAGTGCCTCCTTGTCGGTTTATGTACATTACCACATGGTGTTGTTTGTTGAAACGGTGGTCGCTGTGTTCTGCACATTCTTGTGCAACGACTCCAGGGCCCTTTTGACAGCCAACATTTTAGTATGTTGATATGCCATGTGTTCTCTACTGGAGACCAAGTCCCCCAAGCTGTTTGGTTGTTCCAGTGGGCTCCTCACCCTGTCAGTGAGGTGTCTGTCGTGACCGATGTCATTGGCAGATTCACAATGAACCCTTGGTCCCAGTTCTCTATGTCGTACCACCACTGCAGGTGTAATACCATTTCTTCAGACAGGAGTATCAGTGCTGCCTTGTCTAAGTTCTTGAGATCGGTGGTCTAATTAGCAGATGTAGTCTGCATAGTCCCACCACGTCAACCATATCAGCCCCCTTGGAGCTGTTAACAGGCCAAATGGGAGCGCTTTGAATGTGAAGTCCCTTGTGGCGTATTGGAAGCCTAAGTACCATTGATGGTGTTGGTGCATGGGTATGTTCAAGTTGGCGTCTTGGAGGTCCACGCTCCCCGCCCACATGCCCTTCCTGATTAGGGGTAGAATTAAATTTAGCCTTTCCATGTTTTGTTCAGGTGTTTTAGGATTAGGATGGGACACCAAGATCTGCACCGTTTTCTTGAAAGAAAAAAGAGGACCCGAAGAGGGGTCTCGCCTCTCCCGATACATATAAAATCGCCTGCTTTGCCAGCAAGGCTGAAATTCCCCCTCTATAGCAGCGTGTTGGACGGGGTCCGTGGGTGCTGGGGTCAGTTTTCCTCCATCCCGGTAGACAGACTGGAGGTGCATTCTATCTGATACCCTTGTGAAATAGGTGAGGTGGTGGGCACCCCTAGGAGGAGCGGTCGCTGTCCGGTCCAGTCGTCGTGAGACTTCTGCCTGTGCCTCTCGTTCCCCATGGATGGAGAGAAGTTCCTCTGCCTCCTCTGGCTGGCCTGGTCTTTCTTGGACGGTCTTTATCTGATTCTATCTGATGATTTGAATTCTGATTTAGCTAGGGTTTTTCTGCGGGACACTTCTTCCTGTAATTTTTGTTGGAAACCTCCCGCGAACAGGTCATCTCCAAGGGACGGTAAGGCCAACATCCTAGCCTTGGCTTCCACCGATGGCCAGCAGATGGAAGATATGATATTATCCCTCCGGGCCTTCACTGATTGTGTTGGGACTCCGGCAAACTGATCGAACGCCAGCCTCACAAGCGGACCCAGGAGTTGTAACAGTTGTCCAGCTTCATTTATGGAGACATGGTTGTTGTCTTGAGGGAGCTGTTGGTGGTGCCTCATAAGTACTACCGCAGCAAGCATAAGGACGGAGGTACACTTCATACCTGAACGTGCTGCTACGTCCACGTCCACCAGTGGCTCCTCTAATTTTCTCTGATTAGGGTTTCTGAAAATTTGTGAAGATGAGGACCCCTGTTCCTTATCTCAGTTTTTCTTTGGCTTTCTGCGGGATAGATGGACACTTAAACAGAGCTTTCCAAAACCGTCTGGTACTTTGATGGACAGTTTTGCTTTTGCTGGGAATGTAGTTCATCTCTTTTTGTCTGCAATTGCCTTGGTGGTTTTTGGTCGACTTGCAACCTCCCGAGTCGCCGTCAGGCAACTCTTTAAAACCCAAGTGCTTGTGGAAGATCTCTGCTGCCCGCATTGTCAGTTCTGGAGGCAATGTTCCTCCTGCCATAGGGATGTCCTCCTCCTCAAGGCTACATACAAATTCGTCCTCTAAGGGCACGAACTCCGGGGGTTTGTCTGTTTCTGTATCATCTCCAGCGAAAACTTCCTCTCGTTCTTGGGTCGGTCGCTGTCACCGCGGCCCGACTGGTCAGCTTCCAACTTCTGCCTCAGCTCCAGCTCTCTGTTGTTCTCTTTCCAAGAGTGGTTTTAAGAGTCCTGTTAATTGTGCCAGCCATGCTGGCTCTTCCTCATGTCACTGCTTTTGGAGCCGGTATCTCCTCTTTGCTCTCCTATAACCGTCGTCTGAGGAGTCAGATGATTGATCTGAGGCTGGTGACCATCTCCTCCTAGTAGCCTAGGGGATTGGGACCGTGATCTACTGTGGTCCCTCTCTTCCTCTGCTGTCCCGGTCTTGGATCCCAGCAGAGGATCGTCTTAGCTCTCGCCTTTCCCTTGACCAAAATCAGACTGGACATTGCCGGGACTGTGGGAGGCACTTTTCTCTTTCTCTTCTTTCTCCTTCTCTCTCTCTCTTTCTCCAATCTTTTCCTCAGCCCTCTCTTGGCAACTTTCCTCCACCTCTCCTTCCTCTTCCTCTCCCATCTGTTCTAAGTCTCCCTCTACTAGGGAGCCGCTGGGGTTGGGGATGAAGTCTAACTTGTCCTAAAGCTTATTCCTTTGTCCCGTGAGCCAAGCATCAATCTCTAGCCATTGACTGGTGGTGAACTGGAGGCACACCAGACAGGGGCCCCTTCTGGTACAAGTACGGCACTTAGGACAAATGCTCGTCCCAAGCCCTCCCTGGACAGAACATGGGGCAATTCACGCACTTCAGTTGACTCCGAGATATGACTGATCAACCCCAAGTTAAGGAATAAAACTTCTTAACAAATACTAACAAAACGATGGGCACCTCAGGAAATATTTATAGGCAATGCTCAATTTTAAATTCAGGAAGGAAAACAATTTAAAAAAAACAACATAAAACCACATGAAAGACTCATTAACATGATGATTGTTTTGTTAATACATGGCTACTGTACTATGAATGTAACTTGGCATCTATTAATTGACTTTTATGTAGAACTATAGAACTGAGCCTAACATTAGTCTAGTCTAAGTACGTCATAAGACTGATAATCAACAAACTCTGTTCATTGGACAAGGAATTGATAAGTATCAATTGCCAAATTTTGATAGCTTACATTACATCCTTTGAAGTCCTTAAGCTCAAACACCAGTCTCGGTTGAACATGGCAATATTAAAGTTTAAATGTTTTTGTTTAGTTTTTTCAAACTGAACAACAGCTCTGTGATTTTGTAAACACCCACCACTGTCACCACATATGAAAAATCATATATTAATATGTATGCCATATATGTATATTACATGCAATAGGCTAAAAGTGAACTCCCATTGAGATTGGTTGTTGAAAAACATCAGCTTACAATTTAAACTTGCTTCAAGTTGACCATGAATCACAATATTAAACAACCTTCTCATCTATGACAACCATTAGCATGGTTATTGGGGCAATTCTACAGGCCAAGTTAGTTTGGCTAATGATTGTTGTATTATCGCAGCGTTTCTTCTCCAGGTATGTATTGTATTCTCTTTTTTTTCAATCTTGTATTTCTCTGGTGGAAAACTTTTACACCCGTATTTATCATAGTTTCCTGTACAATATACAAAGCTATTGTACTTTTTGGCAGCTCTGTCAGTAGTACGATGAGTTTGCTGTAAACTTACATAGCAATGCTGCAGAATTGCAAAATACCTCTGTACTTGTACTTGATGCTCAGTGTATTTGTTATTAAACACCTGTATCCAGGAACTGCAGGAGGAAGTTATTTCAGGCACGTTTCTGAACAAAATATTTCCACTGCACAGAGCTTAAATTTCAAGTTTCAACAGCTATACTAAATAACCCAGGAACAGTTTTAAGGACAATTCAGGCAAGATATGATCCTACCATGAAAGTGAGTGGCAATGAAGACAATGTTTGTGCTGAGTGCATGACCCAAGTGAGTTTATACAGAGAATTCCAGTCAGAGTGTTTTCAGAACTTAATTTGAGAAATATGTCCACTGGTAGGAGAGAGTGGTTAACTTTCTGAAACTGAATATCACTTTGCTGAATGTGCAAAGGCTGTTTTTACATCTTATCAAGATTTTTGGCACTTAAAAGGAGTAGGGACATAGAATTTTTCTTCGGTAAGATTCTAGGATGGAAACATAAGAAACATTTGAAAAAGATTCAGTGACGATATTTCACAAGAATTTCCCAGGTCTGGCAGCAGAAACAAATAAAATGAACTTTGATCTCAAGCAATACATCACGTAGTAGTAGTACTACTACTACGTATTGTGACAGAAACTAAGATTCTTTTCGTTGCTTTGAACCTTGTCTGAATTATTCGATATGACTATGTAACCCTTTTTTTGCCAGAAGAGCATGAAACCTAGCCTATGTGATTGCCTAAAAGATAGCTAGTTTTAATAGCTCCCTGAAATCTAAAACTTCACTTTCATCAAACTTACAATCTGGTTCATATGTTGGACGACTTACTATGCTGTTGAGGTTGTGACAAATACTATCAATTTTATTGTTTTGGTACAACTTTGCTACTGAAATCGACTTAGAGTCCATCTTAGTTTACCTATTACTTTAAATAAAAGCAATTACTCATCAGCAGCAATATGAAAGTAAGAGATTATCGTAATGTAAAACTAAATAAAGTTTAAACTACTTTTCTTCATGCATGAGACATTCATGAAATAGAAAAGAAAAAGAGCCAAAGCTTCTCACCCTGTTGATGATCACTTCCCCCTTCACCAGAATCTTCATCCTCTGTAATGGATCCTTCTGGCACAGAGACTATTGCATCTTCTCCTTTCTCACTAAATGGACCTTCCCCTCCTTCTGTTGTCAGTGTCAATTGGAAGCTGTAATTTTTGCCACCCACTAGCCCTTTCTGAATATACCAAGAAATATTGGCATCTATGTACCTCTTTTCTACCATATTCGGGGTCTCCAAGTCATTAAAGTAAAGAAGAAACTGTTTTATCCCAGTGTTGCACTGAATATCTGGTACCTGGTAAAGAAAAAATGGTGGGAGAAATACATGGTTTCTATCTGCAATGGGCTACCAAATGAAAATAAAAACAACAACAATGTTTTATCCCAGTGTTGCTCTGATTATCTGGTACTGGGTAGAGAGAAAAATGTGTGAGAAATTAGTGGCTTCTATCTGGAATGGGCCACCAAATGGTAAAAAAAAAACATGAGTATGCAAAAACTTGAAATCTGCTGGCCACCTGACATGAAGTGTAGGTTCATCAGCCTGGAATGTTCAGCCTGTAGGGCATTTATTGTACCATGCTAGGCAGCCACATATGCCACATAATGCATGCACTGGTGACCACCACATGCTATGGTATATTCACATACCTTCCAACTGATATTGACATTGGTACTTCCCATCTCTACGATAGCAGCTTGTACATTCAATGGAGTCAAAGAGGGTACTGAGAGTTGAGAAATAAAGATAAGACAAATTGTATCAACTTCTATCCTTATAAGAAGATTATACCAGAATGGTCATTTGTGACCATCTTTTCAATGTTATGCCTTTCCCCACCGACTGAAGATGACGTATAAGTGTGATTAGAAAGTTTGATAAACACTGATCTTTATTAAAATTACATGACCAAACATACCCGAGGAATGAAAACAAGCTGTCAATATTTAGTATGATTTCAACACTGAAAAGTGTGGTCAGATCTTTAAAAGGGAGATTGCAAATGGGCATTATCTCATCCTTCAGTGTGGTGGGTGTTGCCAGATATTCTGTGGCAACTCATGGTTGACAGTGTAGGATGCATGTGTCAAGCCATTACATACTTAAATCTAACATCTGCAGCCATTCTTCAGTCAAAGATTGTTATGCTTTATATTAATGTACATATTTGACAGGCTATATGCCATATTTCTATCAGGATGATCCTTGATATAAGTGACTACCAAACACTTACATCTCCATGCTTGAATTTGGCCACTGCAAACTTGTTTCATAAAATTAATATTCATGAGAATAGCTGTGAATCATTTATGACTGTACACCTACAGTTCTGCAAAACCCTCAAAATACAGGGGGGGGGGGGATAAATCCATAGGGTAATTACAGTTGACATTTAAGGCTAGGCTCCTTCGGCTTTGATTCTAATTTGTGTGTGGATCATTTGTGCTCTTCTTGTATCTTCGATGTAGTATCGTTACTTTCTTTGCGCTTAAGAGAGAGAGAGAGAGTCATCTGAGAGTGATTTGGTGGGAGAAGGTGGAGGGTCTATATTCTGAATGTCTTTCTGTTATTCTTGAATCTGTTGTATTGATATTGTATCAATAGTTGTTGGTTATCCAAGTGGAAATAAGCTACAACAAAGAACTTACTTGGACAATTTGTTCTTGCAGATTCAAAAGAGCTTTTTGGTCCTTCACCAAATGACCCTTCTCTTACTGTAGCCACAGAAAACTGATACAAGGTGTCTGGTTGTAGATAACTAAAGGTAAATGAGAGTGTTGGCATTCCATTAGCTTGGATCCTATCTGAGGAGATCCAGTCATCTGCTTCGTTGGTCCGGTGGTAAGGTACATAACCTATCACTGGAGGGTCTCCCACATCATTGATGTCATTCCACGCTGTCCAAGATATCGTGATTGTAGTGTTTGAAGCAGATATGAAGCCAGGGGAATTAGCTATTAGTGGAAGGACTGTGTGAAAATTAAAGTGAAAAAAGGGAAATTGTGTGATTTTACCTTGTTTGACAGTTCTCCATTGTATTTGCTGCCAATGAATGTTCTTTTCAATGTCTAAGTCATACCTTAATAAGCTAAAACTGCAAATTCTATATACAGCAAAGCAGCCCTCTGTGTTTGTTCATGAACATCACCTCTCCAGGTATTCCTTGAATTTTGTTAAAAAAAGGTCATGAATATATTCACTCAATCTGAAAATTCTGAAAAGATTTTTTGCATATATCCCTACTTTTTTTCAAGTGATCCCCGACACTTAAAAATATCATGACAAAATGCTGGAGCATTAAACCTTCAATTTACTCACCTCCATCAGTGCAATCGTCCAAGGGCTCAAAATATTTCAAGCATCTTAACATATTGATTTACTTTAAACCTCTGAATTCATGTTACTTTGAAAAGCCATCAAACTGGTTCTAAACAGGTTAAGCAATGGAACTCTTACATATGGCAGCATAGTAGTGACCAATTGAGATGTAGCACTGTTTTAATATTCATGACATGTAAACCCTTTCACTACACAATTCAAGCCAATCAGGGCACTCCTAGTAAGATGCTTTGATTCATTCAGATTCCCATAGAGAAGTGATTAGGAGCGAACCTTTTAATAAAAGTCAAGGGATTGTTAAATGTGAGGGATCCTCTTTCTTTTCATCAAACTTAAACGTTACATATGTCACTATCTGCAAAATATCTATATTAAATATCACATGTCTTTATTATTTCATAATCATGTAATATGTTTATATATATATATATAATATCTGTAACATATTCAACTATCTAAATATCTGTCTGCAAAACATGTTGGCGTTCGGATACTATATATAATGGAAATATTTATAGTTACAGCAGATCACATAACAGTTGTAAAACATGTGATGGGATTAGTTACTGTTTAATGGCAGTGGTTACTAAATTCATCTTTCAGGGCCATAGTGAAGTTATACCCAATCTGCTGGTCAATTTAGTACGGATGTACATACTCTTGTGACAAACAAATGAAATACTACATTATTTGAAAAGTGAAATATCAGAAATCACTACATGCCCTTACGAAAATACACTATATTGACATGTGATCACAAGTTAAACACAACAGATAAAGCACATGTACATGTATATTCCTGGTATCAATTTCAAATATAAAGTCACTTGTTTTCATGTGTGCTTAAAACATGTGAACATACTTCACAAAGTGAAGAAATGTGTGTTTCTACATGTGGCAGAACCGCGACAATCTAACCCGTTAATGATAGAATACATATATAACTTGGACGATATGTGTCATATAAAACCCTGTGTTTTCACACAATGGTTTTCTGGCTACAGGTTGTCACAGAAATTTGTGACACCGTGTTTGGAGGTTTCCGCTCTTTCTTAAGGGGGAACACCTAGTAATGTTTGACAGAAGATGTAAACTAACAAATCTATGTCAATCTGTGACAAAATCCACATAGTTTTATGAAATATCCTTTGTGTCTGTAATCTTTCTTAGCTTTGAACACAACTTAAGAACCTTTAACAATTTTCTATTAAGGGTGCGTGCCCCTTATCCACACTTTACAGCAAGGGAAGGATTCAGGGATAACTTCGTTTATAGCGGTGTAACCAAAAATGAGTTTCAACCCATACCTGGGATCACAAATGTTCACATGTCAAACACAACAATGACTAACTGTGTATCAAAGTTACATTTTTTTATGCAAAATACCTAGATCTCCAATGGTAATTATAGGTTCCAAAACAATAAATTGGAACTAGTGACAGCTTATTTGTTTATTGTTAGGGTACACCTTGTCCACCCTTTGTTGTGTGGGATGGTCTAAGGGGTCCCTGAATTAGCGTGGTTAAGTAACTCAGTCAAGTTATATAACACCAAAGAATAGTACCTGTATTAGGACTGTTATACACAGACAAATTTTATAGCTGGATTGTTACATTTGTTCATTTAATGACAATGTTCATTGCAAGACAGAAATAATAATTAAGTATGCCCAAACTAGACATAATGATGACAGCTTAAATAAGCCGTTTGATATGTATACACAAAGAAATTTCATCCTTCTGATCATAGAAGCTTACGTTATGAACTTACCAAAAAGGTCTGCTTCTTTCTGTCTATAGTGACCCCCACTATTCACCAAAGAATTATCTCTATTGGCTAAAGAGCAACTAAAAACATCTCCACTCATAACATTGGAAACCTTGTATGATTGTACTATTGATTTAGATGACAGTTCTATTCGATTTCCAATAAACCTTTCACCTTGATTTGCTCCAGTTACAGACAAGCTAGCTGTCACAGATTCTAGTAAATTTGGAGATTCTACAGTGCAGTTGATTTCAGCTGTTGCTCCAGGATTTACTTTAGATACTTGTATGTCAGCAATTCCTGCATGGCAAAACAGAAGTAAAACAAGAAATATAAGCTGCTATTTGTTCTAAGAAAGTGATGTGACCACATTTTCTATAAATTTAGTAAAGATGTTTCTAACATAAAGATAAATAAAACCATGCTTCAGACTATAATTATGGTCATTCAGATCAAAAGCAACCCTAAAGCACCCTTATGTTCAAAACATCTTCTTCTGTCTGCGTTAGGTTGTGACATCATGAGCTGTCTAAACATGAGGAAAAGAAAACCAATTTCCATGATTCACTCTTCAACCTATTATTAAAATCAAGGATGGAAAGATGAATATGGTAGAGGGAGGGATACGATCACCCCACAGCTAAGTTTTATCATCAATGCTATCTATGGATGCTTCTTGATCTATCATTTTGTACTACATCCTCCTTCCCTATCACCCTACTACTCTCTCATTCAAGTGCAGAAGCAGCAGGACACTTTGTCCTTATACACTCTGTATTCACAGTAAGCCACTATAGTTAAAGTTTAAGTGCAGTTTGTTGGTTCAGAAGGAGATATGTTTTCATTTCTAGTGTTTGGGCAATGTCCACAATATCAGCTTTTCCTGGTATCAAAGATTTATGATCCCAACATTCGATAACTTTTGAGGAAAAAAAAAACATGTTTGCAATTTTATTTTGTGCTTTAGGCTTTTGTTACTAATTTATCAAATAGATTTGATACTTGGCAAATAAACTTGTGTTAAATACCACTGTATAGTTAAAAATAAATAATAATACTGTACCTGTCTGACATGTAGGATTCCAGTTAACCCATGGCGTCTTGCATGGGCCATTACAAGTACCGTTGATTTTATGACAGGCATTGCAGT
>JAAAKB020249874.1:0-11027 GCA_010014835.2 Apostichopus leukothele | reverse complement strand
CAGTAAAAACTGGATCGTGCTATAATTCGGTAGCATGTGCTATTAGGATTACAATAAGAACTGAGGATATGTGTAATTCCCACAAATCCAGTTGTTTGGATTTGTTAGAATTACAAATATCCTCAGTTCTTAATGTAAACTTAATAGCACATGCTACCGATTTATCAGATTTGGCAGCACGATCCAGTATTTACTGTGGTACAAAACTTAAAGATTTACAGTAGTTACTGTAATCTCTGTGTGAATCGGCTGATTTAAATGAGCAAAATAAACGTTAACGTGTGGCTTTGTTATATGACAAGTACACTACTCACTCTCCACACCACCTCTCACTCCACCCACCTCTCTCTCTCTCTGATCTCGTTCATTATAGAGAATGGACAAATACCTTGCAATGTCAGCTTATGTCAAATTATTATGAAAAGATTTGAACAGAATTAAGACCACATCATCCATTAATTCCTTCGGTCTCTGTGAAGATTGGTAAAGTCCATTACAAAAGGGGAATGGATGTCTAAGGGGAAGAAATAAGTATCGTCTTTGCAACAGGTCTACCGTGTCTCCAAAATCCCGCTATATATGTGAAAATATATAGATATGGGTGCAATTGTCTGCTTTGAAATTATTTGTGGAAATGTGGCTTGGACACCACATGCTACTATGTGTCCCATTTTCAGATTGATACAAACATAAGGCTGGTAGAAAATGCAGCAAAAGACACTAACCTTTAACCTGATCATTTGTAGTATTATCTCCCCTTCGCAATATTGAGACTCGTGATATACTCAATGCCGATGTAACATCGTCGTCATCATACGGTGACAGTCTCAGTGTAAGGGGGACACAGCGGGGTTGAGAGTGGACCAAGTTTTTCACTTTTGTTGCCTAGGGTCTATGTTTGCTGACCTTTGTTAAAAAGGCACCGATATCACCGCGAACTAACGCAAAAAGATCTTGAACGAAAGGTAAACCAAACTACTCACGTTATTACTGATATAATATATAGCCTTCTAGTCACCCTCTCCTCTCCATACCCTCCCCTCTCTCCCCCTCTTTCCTAATGGACGGGCATAAAATCCTGTTCGAGGTATTCGGAGTGCAGCCTACGTCAGGTAGGAAATATTGCGGGAGAAACCGAAAACTATATGTAACTGGATCAAATTTAGTAGGTTAGGCATAAAGACAGACAAGACTTAATTTCAACAGTTACATTCCCTCTTCTTAATTAACCTTTCCCAACCGCAATAATTTGCTGTTTTGTGCAATTGAATGTTGATCGCTTGCTATAAGACTGTAGGTTGCACATGCATGTAATATTATGTATTGTCAATGCACAGCAGAATATGTAAGTGCAGGTGAAAGGTTGTTTTGTATAAAACATATATTAAAAATTAAGCATGTTTATTCACTGAATGTCTTCGGGTGTATGGGTATAAATGTAAGATTTTAACTCTTAAGCACAGTTTCTACATAATATACATACAATTTGTTAGCACAAAAAAAAAACCTGAACCATAATGAACGGTACATATGAAAATTACCATGGACTATCATGTTAAATATCACGTTGTAATATGTTAATAGTTAAACGTCTTCTGTTTTTAGGCCATGAGCACTGGAAAAGTTGGTTTTCTTCAAGCAATTTTTTTTTATGGCGAATGGAATGTCGAGGAAGAGGCAATAAGAACATACAGCTTTTTGTTCCTCTTTAAAACTTTAGGATATTAGCCCCAGCATCAGAGACTTCTCATGTTCACAAGGCTATTTGGAAATAAACTGTATTTAGTCAACTGCGATCCCAGCAACAAAAGCATATTATAGCTTGTTCGAGGGAAGCTTCTCCTAACTTCCCTAGTTATTTCGCAATGTCAGTGAAGTTTCTGATAAGAGGTTTTTGGCAGATACCTCGAAATCGTTCGATTTTGAGTGTAATTTACTGTACTGCTATGCCCCAAGACGAGATCTTGAAGTTATACACTGATTCTTCAAGCTGCGTCCCATGACAGTAACATTTATATCGTTTGTCAAGTTAAAGGACCATTGTTGCGGCAATGTCAACATATGATGACGCCGTTGTTGAATACAAATTACCTAATTAACAGCAATAGATGTCAAGAAGAATGACACAGGGAATATGTCATAATTGTCTGCCTATTGATATCAAATTTTCTTGTTTTCACTCGATAAAACAACTTTTGATCAATTTAAATGACACCTTTTTAGGTCCTTTAATATTATAACTGGGCGAGTTGAATGATGAGAAAACATTGTCATAGAATGAATGACTAATTTAAATTTAATTAAGCCCCTGCAGCCTCTGAAGAAGAATCTGTTAGGATCGAAACGTTAGGCCCTCTAAAACTTATAAGTAAGCTTCGTTAAAACCTTAAATTACCTCTTCATGATGTGAAAGGCTATGTTCGTTGGAGAGGCATAAACTGCATAAAAGCTTCAAAACAAGGCTTACCAGACAAGAGTACAAAATGTCACTTGTATTTGTATACGCTACTAAACAAACTAAAATATTTTTATATATTAATCAGCCGATGATTCATTCACTCACTATGCAGACGAAAACTTTGGAGAAGAAAATATATGATGCTTGTGTTCAAACCAAGCGTTCCACTATATAGGCCTATATAGGAGCAAAATTAAAGAAAATAACGACAAATTCAGGCAACGTTAGACGAATTCAAAGGCTGAATCACCGTAAGGCAATATCAATAGTTCACTTATTAAGGATTCTTTCCCTCCGAACGTATTATTTCTATTTTGGTTATATTTGCACACATAGTTTATATACTCAGTAAAAAGGATTTTTGTACGGGCAAGTATGCCGCAATTATCTATACTGTTATCAATGTTAAAGCATGTCATTATGCATCGTTCTAGACGACGACTCGTTTTTTTTTCAAAATTGTTTCTCGTACTTGTTTGATTAAACACTGACAGATACCAATGCCAAAATGATAGACTAAAGTTGTGAAACTCCTTTCCCAGATTAGTGAATGAAAACCTTGAATCATCCAAGACTGAGGCGATAGCGTTTCCTGTTCGTTAGGAAGTTGTCGCAACATCAGATCAGGAAGCCAATTAAATGTCCAAGCTATTGTTCAACTATAGAGAGCTGCAACATAATTAACCGTATATTGGTTTAGTCATAAATAATACATTCTGCAGCATGTAGAAGTAGACTAGTCTGGAAGATTTAATGAATAGTTCAATGCAGATATTTATCATCTGCAGGTTGCTAGTGTTTCCAAGTCCATAGTTAATCACATAAAGTTCTCCAATGGCTTATTCGTTAAAGATTTAAAGAGAGTACTCTAATTAGCTCAAGCCTTACACAAGAAATTTACAAACTGAATTTTGCAAACCAAACAGTTTGCATAAAATTTCATTTTACTTGTTTCCTGTGTTGCTGAAAGAAAAAGTTAAATAAGATTCTTTTCAAATATATATTTTTGCTGAACTATTAACCAATAAACAATAACATTCTCTTTTTCCTTTGGTTTTCTCGTTCGAAAGACATTACCAAGATTAATATATTTTTTACTCTAATATGTAAGTCATAAATACCTAAAGTTGATTTTTATTGATTTGTATGGCTGACTGACAAGTAACACATCGATGGAATTGCAAATAAGTGCATAGGGAATTTGAATATATGCGAGTTCTGTTAAGGGACCTCTATCCATCTATTAATATCATGCCAACTTAAATACCAACATAAAAACAAGGAACCCTTGCAGACTGTGATCAAGAATAGTCAACAACAAGTATTAATGTCCCGCGTACATCCCTTTTTTTTTTGTAAACTAAGATGTCACATATATCCAAAAGGAGTTAAGTTACTTGAAAGCCTAAACTCTTAAAAGTTTAAACCAGAAACAAAAGAGGTAAATGGAAGGTACTCTTTTGTATTAAAAGTATGAACTTTTTCTTATTTTGTTTATATTAAAATACTTTTAGCAATCTTCTTTACCTTCCCATCAATATCAATACTTAGTGCTAATTATATCGAAGAAATCCCCCCCCCCTTTTTTTCTCTCTCTTCCTCTTTGTTCAACGCGAAAACACATCCCGAAAAAGGCTAACTATAGATGGTAACAAACACTTTTATTTTCTTCTCAGCATCTTCACTTTTTTCTTACTTTCACTCTATAGGCCCAATTATTGAACCTTCACCTTCACCAAATGTCATGGTTAATGTGATTTTAGATAACCGACTTCATATCACCAACCCGGGGAGAACTGGCTAACCTTTTTCAATTTGACGAGAATAGTACTGTTGTTAAATTCTGTCCCTTTGGGTACCCTGACTTCATGACATTGATCTGTCAAGAAAGCAGAACAAGAAGAAATCAGCTGAAATGACAATAGACGGGAAAACATAGAGCATGGAACAACCACTGCATGGTTGACCGTGGTGAATCTTTGCACAACAGTCATGTGAATACACAGAAAACGATGTGAAGTTAGTAAGAAACTGATGTGAATACAGTAAGAAATTAATTGCTTCTGGTAGAATCCTGTGGATATTTGATTATTTCGAGTAAAACCTTCCAGAAAAATACAACAAGAAAAAAGAGCAGAGAACTACGTATAACTGACTAACAGTTCTTTTGAAAATAATTCGTTGAAAGAGAGGGCTAAAAGTATGCGTATATTTTCATTAGCTACGTATAACAATATACTCAGGTATGCGTATATTTCCATTAACTACGTATAACTATACACTCAAGTATGCGTATATACTTCCATTAACTACGTACAACTATAGACTCAAGTATGCGTATATTTCCATTAACTACGTGCAACAATACACTCAAGTATGTGTATATTTCCATTAACTACGCATAACTATTTACTCAAGTTTGCGTATATTTCCATTAGCTACGTACAACTATACACTCAAGTATGCGTACATAACTATATACTCACGGTAGGGCCTACTTTCATTGGATGTTCGAGAGCCATAGCATTTCAAGTGTGTGTTCGGGGTTATTCCTACAATAACTCACCGAACGGCAGTAATGTATTTTCGCTTTTTAGATGAAACCTATAGCTTAACTATTTGTAGCCAGTACACTTGGCAATGACTTACCAGTCATTCAACCTATAGATGTTGTTTCCTCTTCATTTAGGAGAGCAAATGCAGAGAGGCATTTTAAGTGTGCAAACTCCATGAGCAAACAATCTTTTTCGTCTCTCTTCTGCCCAGTTAAAACTTAATTCTTCCTTCAAGGGGATTGTCGTTTATTATATTTTCATAACTGTAGCGAGTTCCAAGAACGTGGTGTGTTGCCCTCTGCCTATAGTTGGACTATTGGGAGACGCACACTGAGAATTGGACTAAATATTCCAACACGGTAATCCTTTTAGCAAGAGTTACACCAGCGAGGAAAAGTAAATACGGTAAGGTATAGAGAGTTCGAGGGAAATTTATTAAATTGTAGTTTTAAAGAAGCATTCTTTAACATGATTCTCTCTTATACTTAGCAAAGCTTGTGGATAACAGAAAAGAAAAATGAACTAGATTTGAACGTAAAATTGAATAACTGTCAACACTTTCCTTTCGTTTTGGTAATATTTTTGGGGGGGGGGGGAGTTGGAAGAACCTTCGGCAATTACGTATAATGCTGTACTATAACGATAGCAACCAATCCTTAAATCGGTACTTAGCAATTACCCAGTAAATGAAGGTACCTTCCATCGCAATATCATTATTGCTATTTGCTCCATGAGCACCATAAACGTCGGTTCTAAATAAGGTCACCCCTTTCGAATCACATTACAAGTATACCGTTTCCACTTTTGAGGTGAAAAGGCTTGTCAAACTATTTGTTATAGTCCCTATAGTTAAATGAACAAAATAATGGATTACTGCGCAATCAAATACATTTAATTATATTCGTAAGTAATTAATAAAAAAGGTTATTTGCATCGAGTTCGTCTTCGAGCAAATATGAACGTCATTGAAACGTGATCAAGTTGTGTATAGCTTGATGTCACCATCAAGTATCTATCGACATCCTCTCAAATGCCAATGAGATTAAAGCTTTGCGTTGGGAGGAATTGTCAATGATTTATCTATACTGTAAAGTCACGATTTATATTACTGTCATTTTATCCATGTTTGCGGAGCAAATTTCAGGCTTGTGGAAAGAACAAAGTATTGAAACGTTCCATTACTTGTAGTTACTAAACTCAAAGCATACGTCAAAACCGATCAAAAATAAAGTAATTAACAAATTGCACACGTGAGTCTTTTTAAGAGAAGCAAACTCGTGTTTGATATCGCTCTTGACAGGCTTCGATGCTCTATAAATGTTTTACAGCCAATTGAACATTCCAGTCTGGATTTACCCCCCCCCCCCCCCCCCCCCCCCCTTTCCCCTTTCCTTTTAAATGCGGTTAAAAAACCCAAAAAACGGATCTACCTCATTTTTTGCATGCATCTTTAGTATTCATAGCTCGATAGGTATACTTTAATTCAATCATAATTATCCGTTAGATTAAGGCCTAAACTTGATCCTCGGATTTCTTTAGAAAATCAATAAACCATCAGAAACAAAATAAAACAGAAAGGGGTATACGTAAATTCATATATCGGAAAAAGGAAATGTTCTCAGAAACATGCCAACATATTTACGGGAGACGCGAAGGGAGACTAAATGTTGTGTAAAATGTTATAAGCCGACTTGGACGTAAAAATAATAGAATAATCATTTTTGACCAAAGGAATTGTTGACTGAAGAAAGAAGGAATGACATGAAGGCAATGAGCCTTTAAGTTTTATACATACATTGAAGTTATGTATCAGGAAAACTGTTGGGGATACTTAAACATTGTGAGTGATCTCATTTTCGTGCTGAAAGTGGGAAAGAGTATGATAGAATTGCAGGGAAAGAGGGAAGAATTTTGGAAGTATATAGGTTCGTAATATATAATATAGGCTAATAAGTTGTTTTACAAGCCTTCGAATAGAAAAAACTTTGCCTATTTCTTCAGTAAAGTCATATATCTATTTAATTCGTCGGTGTTCAAAATTGTTTTAATATTTTGTAATAATCCATGCATTACGTTGTTGTTTTTTTTTTTAATTAATTGATGCAGCAAAGTTACGCACGCGCATGTTTTGTAAAAGTGAACCATGCATCGTCAACTGTGAAGATATACATCCCCCATTGGTAAATCATAACAAAACATCATTGGCAAATTACATCACCTTAAATAATTGTCCTTGGTTATATAAGTGATGACATTTGAAAGGACTTGTTATTTCAGTAAACTGACGTCGGTTATAAAAAGCACATCATCACGAATGACCTGTCCATTTTTGTTTTCAAATTAAAACGACTTGAAACCAAAGTTGTTTGCAAATAACACACATGACACGTGAAGAGTTGCAACCTTGTGATCGTAAGTTTTGGTAATGACGTTTGACAATCTAGAAATCCACATAAGCCTAAAAGCAACCACTTTTCGAGGACCCTGCAAATTGAATTCACTCGTAAATATGCAAATCGGATTCACTCGTATAATATATGTGATGGTGTGGGACGTCAACGTATGCTAAGATTCGACAAGTTTCTGAAAATGATTTTCCAGCCATGTGGTTACCTTGGATGTCTTCTTTTATCTTTGTTAGTTCTAGGGAACAACCAATGTCCAAGAACTTATAGACAGTATAGCATCATGAAGGCGACCATAACCGCGAGAAGTATCCGAAACTTTACATTTACGTCACACAAATGACACCATACCATTTTCTATGTTTATTCATTTCGATTTTGTACGAAGTATTAAAGTCATCACTTTGTTATCTTTATAGCTTTCAACTGTCATTTGTAATTACCTATTCTGGTGCCCGTGAGCCCGTCCATCCTCTTAGAATTGTACTGGTCAATCGTACTCTGGAAAATGTTTGGGATCTAGTATATAGATGTTAGTACAGAATTAGATCATCGAATACCCAAGCTTATATAGCCTTGTACTCGTGTTTGTACTCATACCAAGGGACTTTTTCTACTCGTACCCATGCTGTTGTACTAATATCATACAATATCGTTATAATGACTGTTACTTTTCAATTCAAACCAAAGTGGAAACATGATACCATTTATGGACAGTCCTTTTTTCTTCAATCATGGAGCTGCTGGCCCAGCAATCGAATCAGTCGTAGACAACGTAAACGGATAAAACCTACCTACCTAATGGTGCATTAGATTCGACTGTGTTCATTATACCGATATTAAGTTTCAGCCCCGGAGCAAAACTTTTTAATCAAGGGATAAAACAGAAAGTTACTGATGATCTTGACTGAGCAAACTATTGTACATTTTGGACACGTCACTAATATTTTTTTTTAAGTTGAGATTGCTGCACAAAGTATGGGTGCCATTTACTGTTTCGAATTGTGGTTTGTACTAAAGTGCGGGGAGTGGGATTTGCCTTGCACTATAACGAAGGTCATTCATGTAATAAATGTCACCTATTAAGAGTAATACATATTGTAGTACTATGATATAAGCGGTACTCAGAATGGTTGATAAATTTGCAACAAAGCTAAAAAAAGAATCCTCCAGGTTTCATCTGACTCAATACCATCTGAACGGAAGAGCTTCATTCGAAGCAGGAAGCAGATATAAAGGGGAGAATGTCTTTCTATATATCTTGATAGTATGCGACGGCTGCAGCAACTGTTAAGAGGCAAAGAACGGGGTAGAAATTAATATACCCGGGTAGCAAATTTCTTTTCAGCGTCATGGAAGCTTTAATATTCCAGTATTCACAGACGGTTCAGCTGCCGCTTGTTGGCTATATACCTGTAACACAATCTGTTTCGAGAAGCCTCTTAATTCTAATATCGATGTGGTCTCTTGGATGTATACCAGACAAACACAAAAGTCATACCTTCAGATGTTTCCTGTGATGTTTAATATGATTAGTTATTCTATTAGCCTACTTGCCTGTTCACACATAATGTAATCATTTAGTGCTTTTACTCGTTCATGCATGTATCACTAAAACACCAAACACGTATACGTCGGATGTGGCTAAAGGTCAGGAAATGATAAGCGGTGCTAATTGGTAGTTTATAAACAGAAATGAAATAATTAATTTAGAAAAGAATAACTAGGTTTTTATTTATTATTAGTCTTGCGCTGAATTATTTGGTCCCTAATTACTGCTGATTAAATTGAGCATTTTCAAAGTAGTTTGTTGCAGTGGATGGCCATGACCCCCTCCCAACTTTCTACGTCAGTCGAGGGTAAAAATGTCCACTCGGAGAACTTTTTGCATCAGTTCGGAGAAGAATTAGACTACTCCTTAAGTACCAGGACGTTCTTCCTTAAAAATTCTTTCCACTCCCTTAATCAGTCTTTAGAATGCCTCCGCAATAACCACAGTATCCGAACTCTTACCGATACTGTGGCCGGGTGGATAAAGGCAGTGGCATTTGAAGCAATGATGCTTAGCAATCGGGAGGTTCCGGGTTCGATACCTTGCCAGGTCATAGTAAGGTGGGTTTTTCATCCCAGAGCAATCTACGGTTTTCCATCGGAAATGACTTTCTAAATTGAAAAGATTCCAAAGTTGAGTTTAAAATGTTGAATTGGAAGCCACCCGACGTGTAAGTTGTAATTCATAAGCCCATTGTGGTCGCTTAAGCGTCGTAAAAATAACTGCTCATTATTATTATTCTATTATCTGTGTAAAATATTTATCTCTCTTTGTAAATCTTGTATACTCTTTCTTTATTCCCTCCCCACTCCCCCAATGAAACTATTCATCTTTCGATCAAACTTAAGTACGATCAACTTTGTGTGTGTATACACTGTTGATCTGTTATGTCTTTCCTAATGATAACTCACTAATACACTTTCCCTTACCTTTCCAACATTTATTTTTCTAATTTTTGAGTAGGTTATTACTATATAGTCAAGACACTATGGGCAATATTCCTGAATTTGAAGGATCAAGACTTGAATGTTGCCGAAGTTTGTAACACTTGCCGTCATATATTTTATAGTTTTCGTAGTAGTACTCCGGTTCATTCTTTTTCCACTTTCTGTGACTCTACGATTTCAACTTTTAGACATATACTTCAGTGATAATGCGTCAACGACCATCACTTGGTGAAGACTACATCAGGACCAACCAGTTTCTCCTCATCCGAGAGTTAGCTGTTAATGACAACCAAAACAGACAAACAACAGTGAGTGAGATAAATATAGGTTATAAAATGACTAAGGTTGAAACATATAAAAAGGAGAATGTAGGTTACAGAGAAAACAGCAAGAGTTATAAGCAATTAATTAATTAAGCGAAAAACGGTAAACAAGTAAGCATGACTACACTATATACTATACCTGATAACGGAAGCGTTAATGCGTCTTCATTGTAATCCATGGAGTCAGTGATACATACAACACTAAATTTAACAATCTTGATTATGATATCTCTCTCTTATATGTACAATTCGGATGTGGACAGGCTGGGCGGGAATGAGGTCCAGAGAGGAGTATTATTGAAGTCAGCAAGAAATCATCTAAAGAGTGGCAAACATTGCACTTGACTCGTTGAAAGATTTGTCTAAGTTATCTAGTTATGTTTTACAATAATTATATTTTGTATTTCATAAATTTCTGTTTTAGGCTGACCAAACGGAGTACATGGTTCTCAGCCAATCACCGACCAGCAACATTCCTGACGACCGGAATTACTTTGCCAGTGAGCAATCTCAGTGCAATATCGATGTCGGCCAGCGCCAGTGTTTGAAACAACGATGTATGGACTCTACCAGATGCTACCGGTATATCCTGGCTGATGACTTGTTCAGTGAGAATAAGGTATGATGTCATTACTAAATATAGCCTATAAAACTTCATATATAGACAGTTTCAGCAGTATGTATGAAAAACATTATTACGTTTTATCACCAGTCTACCAATTAAGTACCTTTTAACTCTTTTTAACAGATTGGACAAGTACTGAAGCAGTCGACACAGTGTACTCTA
>JAAAKB020249863.1:0-11028 GCA_010014835.2 Apostichopus leukothele | reverse complement strand
AGCAGCGATGGACATCTCAGGTCCAGATAAAAGATAACAAGGTATCACGTTTCATTACTGTCTGCATTTTGTAGCAACAAGAAAAAAACTTCACTTGCAAGCAACGGAAAGTTAACTTTTGCAGAGCACAGCACACGGTTTGGGGCGAGTCCTCAATGCCTTTAATAAGGGTCTTACAATCAAATGTTTAGCAATCGGCGCACTCTCAACCAATCATGTACTTTTGAAATATTTTTTGATGTCACTACATTGAGTGGCTATGAGGCTGTGACTGCTTTCAGAGTTGTGACTCCTAGAACCAAGGACACTGGATATCTCTTTATGTAAGAACCGCTCTATATTCTATCTCTGACTTTTAGATGTTTCACCAATGTCATAGTTTTTCATCAGTCTGTCAATTACTGCAATGAAATCTTGCAATTTTTTTTTAACAAAAATTGTTTGCTTCAATTACAGGAATAAAATCATTCCTAAGCGTATCAACGTCCGTGTGGAGCACGTCAAGCACTCCAAGTGCAGGGAAAACTTTGTCAAGAGAGTCAAGGAAAATGAGAGGCTGCGAAAGGAAGCCAAGGAGAAGGGCATCAAAGTCTATCTGAAGCGACAGGTTTGTTTGGTTTTCTTGCAAATTTGATCCAGCATTTGTGGGGATGTAGTGAGACGTCAGATTTAGCAGCATATTGTGTAGTCCAGCAGTCCGAAAACTTAAGGGACCACGACCCATGTTCTTCCATGAGGAATTAACCACAACCCATCACCAGACCTCCACCCTTCAAAATCGTTGCATCAAAATGCATCAAAGCTAGCTTGTACTATGTGTGACTCACTGTAAACAAACAGCTTGATCTTATTTCCTGTCTGGAAGGACAGAAGACTACAGACAAATTTTTCTGATGTCTGGACTCTCCGACTTTTGGATTTCACCCAATAGTTTAAAATCGCACTGTGTGTTTGCCAAATTTTAACTTCAACATTTTTTTAGCTTACTGCCCTAAAAGCTCAGTGAATGTAACACCATTCTATGCAATTTTCATATTAATATCTGCCGTTAAACATTTTGAACTGAATCAAATTCGCCAGATTTTTTAAACGAGTTCGTAGAATCTACAAACTTCAATCAAATTTGCAAGCCCTGCCCAACAGATCATGCGCCAATCAAATCTCTCTGTTTTGTTTACGATGGTTAGGCTCACTTTCTTGGTTAGTCAATTTTTGGTCTTACCGATGTAGCTTGCAAAATTGGAAAATTGTGTTATTTCCTTTCATTGCAAGGAATAAACAGGTATTTTCAGACGTTTCCTCCGTGAAATTGGGTAAAAAAAGTGGACGATAGGAGTATATATATAGGTTACATATTGTGTAAGCATGCTGATTTGGGCAGTCGCAGTGATTTTACTGTAAATCGTTCGCGCCATTAGGGCAACAGAAAACATATTTCTTTCCTTCGATTGCTACAGCTTTTCTCCATTAAACCCAGTGCATTTAGAATAAGCAAACTTAAATCTGCTTCGGAATTTTGTTTTCCCAAATTCATCAGCAAACAAGTATTGAGACTTTAATGTGTTAAATTGCTCACATTGGCAGAAGTCATGCGTACAACATCACTTGTTCAGACTGTATTTATGTGCCTGATATTGATATTGATATTGTTCTTGCTATGGTGAAAATATTTCCATGTTACCTATCTCACGTAGGGTATGATGTATTATGGCACTGGTTTTGTCTAAGTGTGCCTCCTAGTATCATGCATAACAAGTATTGTAACTATACTCAAGTATACACAATGGCCATGAATAATTCTGACAAATCAGTTACTTTTGTTGCATTTCAGTTGCATTTCTGTTTGTCTTCTCTTCATTAGGTTGTGTTGCATCTGTTAAGCCTAATTTTACTTAAGTTCTATATATAGCAATAACAAGACATGTTCGTATCTGTTAAACAAGTTGTCCATTTTCCATGCATGGTCTGAAAATTACGATTGGCACAAAGTTAAGTTTGCTAAAATGTTAGCAGTCTAAAAATTTCAAAGCTCAAGAAGGTAGATTTGTAACATCAATCTGATGAATGATTTCTACTCTACCTTCCATTGTCCTGTGTTTGTAACCACTCTTTTTATCTCTCTCTCTCTCATTGTTGCAGCCAACCCAGCCAAGAGAGGGCCATTTTGTCAGAGGAAAGGACATCACCCCAGAGACCCTTCAACCTATACCGTATGAGTTTATTGCCTAAAGCTATTTGAGACCATAATAAATGCTTTGAGCATATGTATTTGTAGTTGTCTGTTTCTTCATTTTGTTGTCATGGTTATAATTGGTCTGAAGCGTGTTATGAATTAAACATAATTAGTGCAGTTCAAAGGGCTATATTTCAGCCTGTCATGATGTAATGTCAACTTAACCACGTAGTAGATGGCTATGAATTGAATAGTTGACATATGAGAAAGTTCTCTGCACTTGTCTGGCAATGATTTAATCTCTTCAGAAATTGGGTAGTTTTAAGTTTTCGTTTGTAGGGGACGATCCAGGACTTTTGGAGAGAGGGTTGGGCCCTCGGGTCATTCAATGTACCTCACATGTAGCGGAAGCGGTCCTGGAAAAAACTTGAGAAGTTTAAATGTAGGCACTGAGGCATATTAAGACTATAAAGTGCGACTATAGTGAGGTTGAAATGCAAACTTGTGCTGATAACTACTATTGAACTTGGTGTCAACCCCAGCATTTATTCCCTGCATACATACATACCTGATATCTGCGAAGGTACAATCTTTTCTGCTTTGGGCACCCACAGATGTCTACTTGCAAGTCCAATCCCTATTCACTCTATACTGTTGTATTTTACTGAAACACTGGGAGTCTCTTAAAAGATGATTTTATTCTTCCCGATCCATGCTATCACATGTTAGCTTCATATGTTAATCATAGATTCCCCACTAGTAGCTTGGGTATGTGATCATTATGCTTCTTTTGACATATATTAAAACCTTAATTTTCTCATAACTAAATGTACTGCTTATACTGCATCAAAGTGACAGTTGTCCATGGTTCTCTTGAACAGGGTGCACTTATCACTGGAAATGTGCAGAATTTCAAGCGGGGTGGGGTGGGGGGGTTGAGGGCAGGAAGAGAGAGCCAAATGGGGTTGAGGGCAGGGAGAGAGAGCCAAATGAACAAATTTCCACTTACCCAGCTGTCTGATTTAGGTAAGGGTGTATCTTTCTGGAAGGCGAATCATCGATTTCATTGGACGAGTGCATCACTTGAGGCCATTAAAGCCGACTCTTATTTGAGAAGAGGTCTGTGAAGGCTGGTCAGGGATTTCCCATAAATCGCTATTTCGCTTTCCCACCCCTTTAGTCCACACACAATAAAACATGCAGGCTGTGTTTTGAATACTTATATATATAATTAATATCTGAAATACCTTTTCATTTGTACATAATTCATTTCAAAAATTAACAAAACAAGAAGTACTAAGACAGGCCTAAAACAACTTTACCAAGCCTAAGTAAACTTCTTTACCCCTTGGTGATCCTAAACAATTTTACCAAAATTCTACCAGTAATGATTTCGAACAACATTTAAATTAAAACTGATTGAGAATCCTTCTTTCCTCTTATAACAAAAATATCTTAGTGATCCTTCCATGCGAACTGCTCAGGCCTTCTCTATTGACATTTGATCAAATCATCCTTCGGCCTAGAAAATGCTCCCTGATCATTGGTAGAATCACAACGTTGACAGTATCTATGTGATTGTCCATAATCAAGAACATTCCATCTCCAATTACTTTGAGACAATGACTATTTTCTTTGACTATTAAATTTCCATAGCAACCACAAGAGAATGTTAAACATGAATCTGATGTTAATACAACCGTTAAATGCCATGCTGGTGACAACTGGTATGTGTTCAAAAACTGTAACTTGACTACACAAATATTATGTTCCATACATACAAAAAGGTCATGCCCCAAAAGGAAAATTTTTTTCTTTCATTAAAGTGTTCAAGAGCAGGTCGAATATTGATGCATTACCTTTCCCCCAATAAAACAATATGTGTTAGGGTAACTAGCAAAGTTTTGTGATACAGTTACTCTTGCAAAACACTAGCTGTTGTTTGAAAATTAACCATTATTACAATAGACTATGCTCTCTAGACAACCATTTGTATGTATGAGAAATTTCCCAAGTTCACACAACTATCTGAAATACTAACAGGATAAAGGCCCCTGTTCAACACACTGCAATGGACATGCAGGTGGGGAACAAAGTTACCTTTGAGACAATGGCAGCAGAGAAACAAGCCCCAATTAAGATAAAATACCAAATCAATGAGAAATAAACTCAATTCTACTTCAAAAAGACTGGTTGACACAGGCAAGCAGCCTTGACTGTATCAAGTTGTTCAACAAAGCTTGCATCAGCCAGTCTTTCACAATGCTACAACAGTTGGGGCAAAAACAAGTAGGGATACTAAAAGAATCTGCTTATCCTCAACAAAGGTAATGTAAACTGCCAAAACTCTCCACTTCAACATGTTAATATCTATTAAAACCCTCTGACCTATATCCCTAGAATTGTCAATATTAGCTATGCAATATGTAGAACTATCCATTAGGAAAAACTAACAAAATTTCTTCTTCAAATAGTGTCTCCTGCGACCTAATGACAGGAGCGATCATTAAGTTGACACTACACACTATTGTATAAAATAGGCTATAGCCTCATGCCATATGTATAGAAAAACAGTGAATGGCAATGTTTTCCTTTGTGAATATAAATTGTACCAGTACAGTGAGAGAGTTAGCAGTTTGAAATAGCTGCAGATATATTCCAGTAATTTACAACAAATGACCTCACATTTGGAAAAGTTGGCTGAAAGTATTTATCTCACATGATTTTGGTTGTTAATGTTAACAAATACCTGGAGATCTCTACCCTCATATACAACCAATCAAAGTGGTTCTCTTGACACATTGTTGAAGTAGACAAAATGTTCTTGTCAGAGAAGTTTCGGGGAAGTATTATATCTCATTCTGTCATTTGATGTTGAAGGATTTAAAGTTAGGCGGTCAAAATTTGATGGTGGTGACTTTACAAATGCTTACGTTGACTCATCTAAACAAATCGTGATGCAGCATGGGGCAAAGTGTTGGTGGTCCAGGGATGCATTTTACACCATACAAGTTCCTCTTGATTAACATTTCGCATTCTAGTTGGCTTTGTACTTCCTTTTAAATCCATATCAGATTGATTACTTTCTCTGGATTTTAGAAAGGCATTTCTCAGATATCACGGGTTTGGTAAAAGAGAATGTAACCCGACTCTGTAGACCTCTGTACATCTGTGGCTGTACCGTAAAATTCTTCTATTGCAGACACTTCGATTTTCTGTATGAAAGGGAAAAAAGGATGAGAAAATGTCGGAAAAAAAAACTTAAAATCCTCCTTTATTGTGGGAACTATTGTGCCAAAACACGAACCACTCGCCTATTGTTGCAACAATTTGCCAAAATTAAAAATTCATACTTATTTTGATGGTCTGAGTTATCAGGCATTTTCTTTCATGGATGTTATACTTGCATGAAGAACCAGACCTACTTTTGCTGGAACTTAGGCAGTGGGAACGGAAAGTCTGTTGACTTATTCTTCACAATGTGAAGACGTCACAAATTGCTGTCCTGACATTTTAAGAATTTGGGGGTTTTTTTCTCTTTTTTTTCCCCCTTTATGATGAAAGGGTTGGGTAGCTGTTTTGGTTCACTATTCCATTACTTGTTTACACAGGGTCAGCGGATTCAGTATAACAGTACACACCTTCTACAGCTGGTCTGCTTTAATGCTTCCCTCAGTTGTTTGTGTCTATGCATACACAGTGCACAGATTCAAATCACATACCTTGGCTATTCAGGTTCCATATTGTTTGAACGGTTTACTTACATGTATGCAAATTCCTAGAATTGTTTCCTTACAATCAGCCCATACCTTTAACTGAAAAGCTTCAGTCAACCATGGCAAATTACTGCGGTTAAACGGCAAGCAATACAGACGTAAGTCTTTCGTGATTAAACCAGAAAAGAAAAAGAACCTTGTAGCAATATTAATATATATGACTGTAAACTGAACCCAAATATTATGACTCACCTCTACAACATCATCGTCAAAAAGTAACCAGAAGCCGTGACTCTTCACTATGGTAATGTAGTGTCCCCTATTCGGCCCACTGTAGCAAAAGATAAGATTGAATTAATTCAATTGATGAATATTGGTTCATGTTCCAATTTATCTGGTGATTTTAAAGTGAGTTCTGTTTTTCAGGAGGGCCTTAGCAATAGTTAAATCGCAAGTTAAGATACTACAATTAGCAGTATTGTACACTGAAAATTATCAAATGCCGCAACTGATCACACCAAAATGCCACCACTAATCACACAAAAAATTCCACTACTAATCACATAAAAAATGCCGACCCTGTGTTACAATGTCTATTGTCGTTTAATGATAAGCCTCTACACTGTCTATGCAGGCTCATACATATTGTGTATCAATTACATTTATAAGATCGTTACTCACCTTCCACTGTGAACTACAACAGCAACGAGATCATACAGCTTATCTGAACTCTCAGCTCCATCACTCTGTAAAATAAAAGCAGAGTTAAAAAATAAAATGTTTTTGTTACAAAGTTGGCCTCCTATCACTGCAGTATGGACATAACACACCTATGGTTAGAGCAACCAACTGATGAGGGCTGGTACAGACTACTCTATGCCTTTGGAGACTAATTGGCAGGATGAACTGAAAGAAATGTCATGTTCCTTAGCTAGATTGCAAAAAACATAACCCCCAAAAACCATGATATGAGTTACCTTATTTTATTTATGCAGTTTACAGATTTTTGGCCATATGTTACTCTAAATCTTGACATCACTCACCCCACCCATCCCAAAAAAAAAGTAGCAGCCAATTAAATGGCATCTAAAAAGTTGTACCAAGTCATTTTATTCCAAGGTTGGGTCAACTCAATACCGGTAAGATTATTAAGTTTGGATCCAAGTCACTGATGCAAGTGACTGTGCTATCTGTTTGGGGGGGGAGTGGGGGTTAACTAACTCCTACCAGTTGCATCACATTTTAAATTAAGTGAAAAATTACATTTTAATGCTATTCAACTATGAGATTTACAAAGACTTTAAATAACAGCAACAAGAAGACATCAATCAAGAGATGCCATTCAAACGTCACAGGTTAAAAACCTCAGACCATTGTAACATCGCATTTGGAAACTCACTGTGTTCAACAGCCTCAACTCCAATGGGAAGACGACCCTGTATGAGAGCTTGGTGTACCTCTGGTATTGCTCAACAAATTTGAATCTCTTCAAATGGAGTGCTAAGATCATTGGCAGCTTCTTAACTTGCATTCTGAAAATACGATAGAACATTCATTCAGTAACAACACAGGCTTTAAAACATTTATTATATATGAGAAAACCACTGTATACGACTTATACAGCTTAACCTGGATTATCCAAACACCTTTAATCTTGGATTATCCCAACTTGATATCCCATCATTCATATAATGCTGTACATAGATAATAACCATAGTCCAGTTCTTCAGATACTTTTAACACATATAACAAGTTTTGACAAATTAAAATGTCCATTTTGTTGAGTTTTTTTTCCCCCCATTACTTAAAGCCATGACAATGGCTACACTAAATACTGTACTGCATTTCACATTGTAAAACGCATTATGCTATGTGGGGATAAATTGAAAAATGGCAAGTTCTGCAGAAAATATAGGAAAGTTCATTATCCAGATTTTTTGTCATATCCACAAGACTTCTGGTCCAGATATGTCCAGATAAACCAGGAGTACTGCACTTTTCAATGGTGAGCAATTGTCAGCTATTAATAGTATGGGTTAATGAAAGACAACTTCTCCAGGAATCACATACAGTATTGAATGGAAGGCTGCATAACACAGGATCAAAACAGCAATTAAATCTACAGTTTGTCCGGCATACATTCATAGAATTATTGATAACACATTAGCAGTCTGTCTAGTGTTTGCTTTATTCCTTTCCCAACTTAAAAGGAACTATCATATTCTACAATGTACCAATAGTATTCTTTGCATTTGTATGCACACAAAAGTTGTTGGAAGTAGTGGGAAGTCAGAAAAACCTCAATACGTCACCATTGTCATGCAGTTGGTCATTAAGTTCAAATTAAGTTATGATGCAAAAATTTTTTAAATATAATTGAGAGACCACCACGTCATCGGCATATATCCGTCACTTGAAGGACTCAAAGAAAAGTTCACTGATCCAACTTTAATCACCCAAATGGATACATATTCAAACGGTCGTGTACGTCTCTATGCAAGAAGCCTTCACATAGGAACAAATTACCCCTTTCCTAGCTGACAACTCTGTATCAACCCTATTTCTTTGGATGAAAAGTGGGACACCGTGTGATAGTGCAGCTAGTAGATGGCGAACAAGTCAGTAGTGACTTAGTTTAACCATACGGTCTAAAAGTATTTATACCTAACGTTACTAAAGTACTGATATCGCAAATTATCTAAATTAACGTCTGTGTCAGTACTTGATTAAAGCTATGTCACACAGTTTTTAGAGCTAACATATGGCCGTGAATCATGTTTGCGTGCTGAAATTGAAAACTATCGTATCATGCTTCTCGCAAACTGTCGCATACTGTGACGTGTAAGGTACTACATGTGTAGTTTTACGTATCATACAAAAGTGATATTTTTTTTCAACTTTTTCGTTGAAAAAATATGACCATTGCTCACTCTCGTCGAGGGGACAAACTGTGAAAAAAAACTTAACGACCAAAATCGAAACCCAGCTGCATTATCATAGTTTGCTTGGGATAAAGATGTATTGGACATTGGTCTTTACCTTTTCTGAGCTTCCTGCTTGCTGCAGCAGTTCTCGCAGTAGTATTTGCACTCGTGTGACAATGTTTCTGTGTTGCTGAACTCCCTATGATGGAAAGATAGATGGACCATTAGCAATTCAAATTTATCAACTGTCATTGGAACCAATCACAGAGCTAGTATGGATTAATATCCTGCTATACGAAGGCAAGCAACTTTTTCGCAGCTTTCCCCGCTATGAGTCCATCAGTTTATCCAGCACCATGGCTCACTTTCAGTTCCATTTGCACACCAAGGTTTAAATTCCATTCATTCAATCTATTGACAAGAAATAAAGACAATAAGTTACCAATCTTTTGAAAGATACATTTTTTTTTAGAGGGCAGTACTTACCTCAAGCAGTGTGTGATGGACGTATTCTGCTCAACGTCAACTGAAAGATCTAGGAAGTCTTCATCTCTTGTGCTAACCTGGTATACAAAAAGAGTCATCGAGAACTAAATACTCAGTGGTAATGTTTTACGAATTTCCCATAATACAGGTCTCTGTTTACTTAAAAATTAAATAAACATGACCCAACACCCAAAGATGCAGGAATAATACACAAGATTCACAGAATACACAGAATAATATACAGGAATGGACTTACACCAGCATATAACTATTCACTGCAAGTGTTATGTATCTGTTGTTCAGGTTTATGAAATATTAAATTACATATACATAATTTGAAATGTTCTACTTATAGATATAAATGAAGTCATAAAATTGTTAAGGAATGGAAGTGATAAGGAAGTGAAAAGTAGATCCTTCATATATATTACATATATATATATATATATATATACACACTTATATAAAATTACACTTATTTAGCTTCATACTTTCATTGTGTTATATTTTGTACATTTCATTCGACTGCCAAGTATTGCTGACAAAGTCCCAGGGGGACAGAAAATTCCAATATATTTTCTAAAACTTTACTCCTTATTTGTCAATGATGAGTCATATCTTATTTCTCTGGTTTTCTCTAATAATATTTTCTTACATATATATATATTTAGCACAATACTAACCCCCTCGCAGCAAAGACATCGTGTTTCATTTGTCAAAGTACCCTGGAAGATATCATGTACCCAGGTGGGCTCTGTTTTGGTTTCGTTGTTGTTACCATTATATTTCCCATTTGGCAGTCCTTGTTTTCCTTTTAAGGTATTCTTGTCTGTGGATTTCTCTTCTGAAAGAAATAATGATAAAGAAAATAAAAAAGACTTCCTAAATGATGCTGGAATGAACATTGTGATTCAGTGACAGCCAGAATGATTCAATTTACAGGAAATGTCTAATAATCACAGAACAACAGGAAGAACTCAGTAGGACTTTGTTAATAACTTTCAAACTTTTTCAGACAAACAATTCCTGTTACTTGGTCAAGTAACTATTCCAGCTCATTTGAAGTCAGGAGGAGCAGGGAAATGATGAATAAGATTGAAAATAATTCTCAATTTCTACTGAAAATCCTGCTCCAGTAAATATGGCATTCCTGTGGCAGAGTATGTGACACTTACTAGTGAAAAAAAATATATATTCCACACTGCTAGTTGAATACCCAGTTCCAATATCTCTTCCCTAACTCAATATGTGATTAATACAGTGCAACCCATTTTGAGTGGCTATTTTCCTCTGTGGATATGTAAGTTACATTAAACAAAGGAAAGCTTTTCCAGCTAAATTGTCATGATGATACTATTCAGTGTGCTGTTGCCAGATGCCTGAATTCACAAACAATACAATAAAATTTAAAAACGTCTTGGCCATACAAATGCAACAATAAGGATGTGGATTTGACCTACAGATGCTGAAGATATCCAGCACTTTTATTAAGCAATCAACTCCAGCCACCAGAAATATCCCTCAAAGTGATTAACGAGCCTCTGCTGTTTAAAGGATAAACTTTACCCCAACATGGAAAGGGGCGTAGAAATTATGTCAGTGCCTCCATAGCTTTCAATTGTCTTAAAGGCATGGAAGACTTCGCCCCAAACCGCGTGCCACACTCTGAAAAAGTTAACTTTCCGTTGCTTGCAAGTGAAGTTTTCTGCTTGTCGCTACAAAATGCAGA
>JAAAKB020249852.1:0-11029 GCA_010014835.2 Apostichopus leukothele | reverse complement strand
TTATATGTGGTTAAGTGGTTATTGGCATTAGACTTGGGATCTAAAGATTACAGATCCTGGCCAGATCATTACGTCAGCGTGTAGCTTGGTAACATTGTGTATTACATTATATGTGGTTAAGTGGTTATTGGCATTAGACTTGGGATCTAAAGATTACAGATCCTGGCCAGATCATTACGTCAGGGTGTAGCTTGGTAACATTGTGTATTACATTATTGTGGTTAAGTGGTTATTGGCATTAGACTTGGGATCTAAAGATTACAGATCCTGGCCAGATCATTACGTCAGCATGTAGCTTGGTAACATTGTGTATTACATTATTGTGGTTAAGTGGTTATTGGCATTAGACTTGGGATCTAAACATTACAGATCCTGGTCAGATCGTAACGTCAGCGTGTCTTTGGGCAAGACGCTTCACCTCAATTGCCTCTCTGCCATACAGAGTGTAAATAAAGAGGATCTGTGAGATGTACTTGTAACTATACAGTTGGGTATGCTTGACTATGGCTGCACCCTACAGGATGTGCTCCCAAGGGGAGGGATGATGTGGGGCACTGTAGTGGTCCGGGAGCAACTGTTTGAATTGAAGACATTCGGGTGTGTGCATGGGATGTGTTAGCAGGGTATCAGGGGTTAAATTATAAGGAACCGTTGAGAAGTCATTTATTGCTTTAAAATGCTTAATAACTATCCAACTTTATTCTTTTTATCCTCAGCTCTTCAAGAAGCAAATAAATAAAGATAGAAAGAAAAACCATGAAATCAATCTCAAACTCTGATTCAAGTCAGGCCTCAAAATTCCGGCTCAATGACAGTGGATTTGCCAGTAGAAGAAAAAGGGCACTTGCAGTTATCTGCCAGTAGACATTAAGAACAATTGCCAGTGGAATATTCGTCATGATTTCCGTACCTAATGTAGCCCTCGTTTTATTGATTTGTTATCAGCAAATATGTTTCGGCAAGCCACCTGTACAGTAGCGGGCTTGTATAGCATTTTAGTGAGTAGCTAAAATTGTGAAATTCTATGCCTGTAATTGAGAAAGAACCGTGGAAGTACAATGTTAAATATTTTGTAGGACAGGTAGATGGGAAGATTGCATTTTCTGAGAGAAATCAGGTCATACAGTAAGAGGGTGTAGATTAAATAGAAAAAAATCCCCTCATGTATAATATCAATCACCAAGGAGTTTCAAGTGGGGAACCAGGGCAATTTACAAACTCTATTTCCTTTCCGAGCACTGATCTAATCATGCAGTTATTGATGTGATCTTATAGTTTGCCTGTGTCAGCTCCTAAGGTCTTGAAAGCGGGAGAAGGTTTACCCTTTTACTGAATAAGTGGGCTAAAAGGACTTAAACCTGTCATCTACAACCTTCGCATTCTATCAATTGCAGAATTATCTGTATTGATACATTTTTGTAAAAAAAAAATGATAATAATAATAATAATCAGCAGTTATTTTTATTTATTTTTTTTTTTTTATTTTGTAACATTTTGTATTTTTTTCTGTGAATATCAAAATCAACATCTTCTGCAAAACAGGTGTATGCACAGACCTTCCTTCTGTTGTGGAAATGATTAGAACACTATGCAACAAAGTAGATAAGTATGCATATTATTATTAAAGCTTGTCTTCATCCACAGCTTCACTTACGTGATCCTCTGTTTCAGTTGTGTTACATTTAGTTAAAACTAAAAGTAATTAATACCCTACAGGCATATATCACTAAAATAAAAATTAGCAAAGAGTTTCATAACCTTTGATATTATTCTGATTATGCAACTTAATATTCCATCTGTTTAGCATGTTTTGACACCCACGTATGACACGTGAAGCAGGATTCTGTGTCTAAAAATAAAAATTTTACAATTATGTTTTTTATTAAAGTCATTTTAGAGAAAGGAGCATATTAGCAAAATTTAGGGATTTAAACAGAAACACTGACTATGCAGACATTTTAGAAATGATCTGGAGCTTATGGTATGAGTTCATGATTGGATTTTGCAATATCGAACATTAGTTATGCGACACAGAACAACTATCGGCATCTAAAATTTACCACTGACAGGTTAATTGTCTTCATAAGATAAGCTCACCTGGAGTCCTTATCGCAAGTAGCTGCATGGAGAGGTAACCGACCATGTTTATCTGGGAGAAGTTGCTTTGCACCATTCCTCAGGAGAAATATGACACCCTCATACCAACACTAAAAAATGAAAGGACACAGGAAATAAAAAAGATAGGAATAAAACTGTGAAGTAAAATATCTGAGCAAATACATGAAACCCAGTATATATATATATATCTATAAATATATATATAGATATATGTATAAACATGCTATTCCATCTCGTTGCAACTCAGAGTTTTACTCACGCAATGAGTTCTTTTCACTACCGCGATTATCAGACAACTGAATCTTGCATGTACAATTGTTTCTTTGGGGACCATCAGGTGGTTTCCTTGAATGGTTGCCATGACAGCATTTGGACACGAATTCGCTACGCTTGTTGATTGTGTTGTGGCTTTTGTCGGGTCTGCTTCTTAATATGAAGAACTTTGCTTCCATACAGCTGTGCTCATGCGTATTTGGGTGCTTTAGGATTTCCCAAGAAATGGAGTGATATATATATATATATAGCCTGGGTTCGAATCCCGGTTGTGGCTGGAATTTTTTTCCAACTCACTACAATTTCAATTATAAATATTGTTCAGTTCCACATATAGTAATGATCACGATGTTAATGAAACTTTTGTCTTTAACTTTTTTTACAGATCAAGGCAGGAAAGCAATGGAGAACATGAGTGAAGAAGAGGCAACTAAGAGATACATCGCTAAGGTAGGGTCGTCACCCTGGCTCGATTTCAAAGTATATGTTCCAAAATGGTTAAAACAGCTTTCAAAAGGGTGTTGTGCAATTTTTTGCAACGTTTGTGGCAGTTTAATCCCATTTATCAATTCTTATGTCAAAAGTTTTGCATCAAAAAAGTGGATTTGATATTAATTGCAAGTTTCAGGATAAGTCATCTTTTCTTTTCACTGTTCACATATATTTGGTTGGCAATCACATCCTGAGTATTTTTAATTTTCCACAAAATTAATTTTGTCAGCAACGTATGGTAGCTTCTATGCAAATATGTGGTTCAAGGCTTATCTTTACTATGTAAGGATCTTCATACTTTGGAAAATTGCCCCCTCAAAATTTCAATCCAACATAAAAAAAATGACAAATGTATAGTCCTTAAACATTCTACCACGATTTTGGATTCGTTACTTCCATTGCTGTTGTTTTTTTGTTTTTTTTGTCTGCAGCTTCTTGAGGAGAGCAGATTAGATGACAAAATGGAAGGCGATGGCTACAGTCAACTCGTAGAAGACTCGAAAACAACTCACTTACAGAAGAAAAAGGTGACGTATCGGATCCATGCCGAAAAATATTTGAAAACTCCATAAGTCTGCGTTGCTAGTCTCTGAATCATTATTCTTAGAAGACATTATAAAAAGAATGGTGATTGGCTTTAAGGAACAAATTCACGTTTCAATGTTTTTATGGCAGTTTCAAACCTTATAAAGTTTGTATGTCAACAAAGAAGAGAAGTAAACAACAAAGCAAAGCAAAGCAGAACAAAACAAACAAACCAAACAAGAAATAACGTAAATTCTAAAGTTTTGATTGCAAAACTGTTTCTTCGTTTTGTGAGTTTCCTATTTGAAATACATCGCAAGTTTATAATTTTTGCATTTTTATTATTTAAGTTGCCTTTACATGGCCTTCTGGCCCTATGTTATACAGAGTAAACAGATTTTCGGGTCTTTGTTTAATAGGTTTGCTACTTCCACGATTCATTTCTATTTCTTTCTACTTGAATGGGTCACAACTGAAACGGGACCAACAGTGCCCCAAACCAGTGCATGTTTATATAAAAATGTAATAAAATCATATGCTGCTTTGAAAATTCCAGTTTTGACCTACTGTTGGGTGGATCATACAAAATGAGCACAAACCTTGAAGAAATCAATGTCTTCACTTGCCATGTTTTACATTACAGATGATTTATATGATTTTGTGGGGGAGGTCTGTTCTAAGGGGGGGGGGAGGTGGTGGAATGTTAGTTCAAGTGGGAGCTTCTATTAAGAGCATATCAAAGCCTCACAGTACTGCAAACTGGGAGTGATTGGAGTGTTTAGTGGGGTTGCATGCTTCTCTTTAATCGGTTGGAAAAGCTTTCAAGTAAAACAGTGCCACAAACGACAAACGGTGTTAGACTCTTTACGTGTCCATGAATGGTGTCATTTTGCTTGCAGGCTGCGGCCGATCCCGATGAACTGCCCTGGTGTTGTATCTGCAATGAGGACGCAGTTCTCAGATGTCATGACTGCGATGATGACTTGTACTGCAAAAGCTGCTTCAAGTAGGACGATACTAATCAACTTTTGTGCAATTTTTATTTAAAAGAATACATAAATCTAGAAGGTTTTTGTTTTAATTAACCCCCCCTCCCTCCCCCAGTTAACTATTCAACATTTGATCTTCAATTATTCCTCATCCATAAGTTAAAGTCCATTAATGAGGTCACTCTGTGAGTCACTGCCATGCTTGTCTTTATATAAAGTAAACAATGGAAAGTAATGAAAGTATGACTGAAATAATAATTAGGAATGAATATTTGGGTTGAAATTGGATGCAGGACTGGACTTAGTTGGAAGATGGATAGTCTTGCTTGAGTATCTCCTTCTTCAGGATCCCAGACAATTAGAGATGTGGTGGGAGGGTTGAGATGGGGGGGGGTAGGGTGGGGGTTGGCATGGCCACCCCCCTCACCTGTGTTATGTTTTGTTAATGAAGTACTGTATGTAGCTTTATTATAACTTTGAGACTTAAAACTCATTAAACTGTAAATATTATTGTAACAAGGCTATATTGTGTGCTGCTGTTATCTTCATACTCTGGTATGAACAATATATATGTTGGTCTGAGAATCATTAGATTTCTCTCTCTATCTACAGGGAAGGACATGCTGAATTTGATATGAAACATCACAGGATATCAAAGTACAAAGCTCCAAAAGATGCTGAGAGGTGACAGGGTCAGCAGATTCGGGACTTGCACAGCTCAAGAGAACTGTTTGGGTTGAAGAAAAGGAGAAAAGAGATAACTGCAACTTATTAACTACTAAGAATTGAAAAATTGAATGAAAAAAGAAGATTGCTCTATAGTTGAACAGTCTAACAATTTTACCTTACAGTTGAATGTATGTACCAGCAGTATGTAAATCTTTCATGTATATATGGAATGCCGATGCAAATAGCGACACAGTTAATTCAACAGCACTTTGGTCGCTGGCTTGATGGTTCGCTGATACTATCTACGAGACTACGGATGCACATCAGCTAATTTCCAATTGCCACCAACCTCTCCTATTCTTATGAGGCGTAACGCACATGTTATCGAATAGGCTGGTCGGTTGGAGATACGGTAGATTATGAAACAAGGTTTCCACAATCTGACCTCTGGTGACTCCAAATGACCTTCGACCTCCACAGGAAACAATATGCTTCTCGTACTTAAAGTGCCACAACTACATACTTAATATGAGATTGGTTCAAGCTTCCCTTTTTGAGATATCATGTTTACAAGGTTTTCACAATTTGACCCCAGTGATCCCAAATGAGGGCAAAATAAATCAGTTATTTATGATACTTTTCTTGGCATGTGTTCTAAGCAGTAGATCAAGTAACCTACACCTTTACATCATCAAGACATCATGACAACAATTGCACTCTGTCAATAATCAAAATATGATCAATTGGCTGTACCATAAATTATTACAAAGTGTAAGGCTAGACGTAAATAGAGGTAAAAACATGCCCTTTCCCCATCGGGTAACTAATTTATTGTACTTCAATATATTCGGAAAATGACCAAAGCTTCACTTGACATTCGACAAAGGTTATAGGTAAACAATGGATGTAGCGTATTTCCTTCCTGGTTGATACTTCGCCGGGTATAATAAATCCTTCGTTTAGGGTAATGATTCATGTACATAGGCGTAGGAGGCGGGGGGTTGGGGGGGGGGGCTGCAGCCCCCAACCCCATTTGTTTTGAAAATTCGGGCAATATGCTGATAATTTTTCGGGCACCTACTGAAAGAAATATAATTTGCAATGTGTTTTTCAATGGTTAAACTGATATTATTATCCTCATTATTATTGTAACGACTACCCCAATAATTTTGAACAATTTGGAAGGGTAAAAACACGGTAAATGATTGTATGTTATTGGCATGTGATGTAATAACCGATGAATGCCTATATGATATGCACATTAACTTGTTTAACGCGCGAAACATTTTGGTTAGTACATTTTCGGGCAAGTCGTTATATAGCCCCCCCCCCCCCAAATCAAATTAGGCTCCTTCGCCTATGTTCATGTAGAATTTTATAAATCTAAAAACCTCAATTTGCAAATAGCAATGGAGTTGTTCGCTACACCAATTTGTTGGTGGCGATTCGTTTATGTTCATTTGAACTGCTGAGGTGCCTAGCAGAAAGCTTTTCTAAATTTCAAGGAACTATGAAAATATTGCAAAACAAGCGAAAATTAATCAAAAGGGCCTACTTATTCGAGGTATTATTTTGGACTATTCTGTGAAGTGTTTCAATAGTTAATAGGGCGCCCCTAACATGTGACATCTGACAAAACACTACAAGTCAAACTTTCGACGTTCTATTATTGAACGATTTATGAAAATCTGAAAAATCCAATACCTTTTCGAAATCAATGTTTTACCGAAATTTAACAGAAAGATTCGAGACGAATCTTTCTTCCAAAACTCGCCTTTTTCTGAAATCTAAACTTTTTGGTTTAAGTCGTACGAATTGTCTACCGGTATTACCAATGCTTATTTCGAAATTCCGACGTAGTTTTCCAAAATGTGGGGATTTTCACCTCGAAAGTTTGCCTTTGTCTTAAGTGCGGTTATTATATTTCGTGGCATTTTGTTAGAAATTGTGTTTTTTGTGAAAACATTTCCCCATGAACCGTACAAAGTACAGTGCTTGATCGAAATATTAGCTTCTGAAATCACAATATCGCATTTGTGTAGAGATTTCGAGTAAGAAGTTGAAGGAATACTTAGATATATTATGACAGTAATTGTAATTCTCTCGATTTCGAATTTTACTTCGATTTGTGATCATTAAAAAAATTTGCGTTGATAGCATATCGAAATATATATTCTCTTTTGGCCAGTAGGCACTTTACCAGAAGGGAGGCATTTGGGCGGATTAATATAGAATAATTGGAGTATGCCAGTACGCTGAGAAATTTCCGCTGTTCTTAAAGAGAACGCGCAGTCTTTCTGTAAATACACCGACGGTAACAGAGGAAAAGGAATGACCAATAAGAATTAGTACCCTTATGACGTATCAATGTGACTTAAGCGTAGCCCTTTAAGAATATGGTAAATCATGACTCCAACCAAATTGTAATCAGAAAAATCAAAGACCGTACAAACAGGAGGAATTTGTTTTCTCGCAATCAAAACTTTTGACGTCGGTTTGAGCAGAGATATAAGTTTTGGAACATATTTGGTGGCGATGTCTTGTACGAGATGTCGCAAGAAACAGCAACAACAATTTGCTCACTTTGAAGACCAAACTAAATAGAAATGAGCAAAGCAATGTACGTGTTGTTAAATCGGCAATCCTTATATTCAGTCTATAAGTAAATAAAGTAAGGTACAATATTTAGTTTGCGTAAGAAAGGCTAAAAAGCGACATTTGGAAGTAAATATTATTTTTTCTATGATTATCGTTACAAAACTTAAAGTTGTTCAAGTTTCTAATCTTAATAATATAAGAAACATTTGATGACGTTTCATAATAAATACTTCCCAAATGCAGCTAATACAAGATCTTGGGTGTAAACTACAATGGTTACATATTTAAACCACAGAAATGGGGATTCATTTGGTAAATGAAGGAAATTGGTTCGCGTCAAAATGCAATTATATGCTGGCTTTTAAATTATTCTTGGTTAACCTAAAGCATATTGAATTAAAGATATGATATCACTTTAAGACAAACTATGATCAATTGGCTGTACCATAAATTATTACAAAGTGTAAGGCTATCCGTAAGAAGAGTCATGAACATGTCCTTTCCCCATCGGGTAACTAATTTATTGTACTTCAATATATTCGGAAAACGACCAAAGCTTCACTTGACATATTTTGACAAAGGTTAAAGGTAAACAAGGGATGTAATTATTTCCTTCCTGGTAGATGCTTCGCCATATACTAAATCCTTCGTTGAGGGTAATGATTCATTTAGAATTTGTTAAATATAAATACCTCAATTTGAAAGTAGCAATGAAGTTGTTCGCTACACCAATTTTGTTGGTGGCGATTCGTTTATGTTCATTTGCACTGCTGAGGGTGCCTAGCAGAAAGCTTTTCTATCTTTCAAGGAACAATGAAAATATTGCAAAACAAGCACAAATAATGAAAAGGGCCTACTTATTCAAGGTATTATTTTGGACTATACTTTGAAGTGTTTCCATATTTAAGAGGGCGCCCCTAACATGTGACATCTGACAAAACACTACAAGTCAAACTTTCGACGTTCTATTTTTGAAAGATTATGAAAATCTGAAAATCCAATACCTTTTCGAATTATTTTTAAGAAATTTTACAGAAAGATTCAAGATGCATCTTTTCCCCAAATCTCGCCCTTTTTCTGAAATCAAAACATTTGGGTTTAAGTCGTACGAATTGTCTACCGGTATTTCGAATGCTTATGCCGAAATTCCGACGTAGTTATGCAAAATATGTGTGCCTCCCACCCCACAACCCACCGGTCCTCTGCTGCTACACCTACGTATTACGTCGGCATATGGACAATATATACAGCACTCCCTCGACATCTCGAGGCCTTTTAACAAACTTCATACAATAAAGTCCTGTTATTTAAACGGATTAACTTGATGATCCTAATTTTAACCTTCATCATCTACCCGACTCTCCAGTGGCGGACGATGTGACCTGGGGAAAGGTGTCAACTGGGTGGAGGTAACCACCCCCTCCCCTTTTAGGATTTTTATATGATTAATGGGTACTTGTTGAGAAAATGTGTAATATTTTGCAACTTTTAATGTTATTTATATTCGAGATAAGTTCCCACTTTTGTATCCTCACAAATATCAGCAATTTCTTCTTTCTTCTTCTCGATTATTTTTTACGACCCCCCTCCCAATGTTTATGTCAACCATAAAAACTTCTCTCTTTTTTTATCAGTGGCTAAATTCTCGTTTCTGTAGGTCCTCATCTTCATTGCATTCTACCGCAAATGAAAGAAAGAGAACTGGAAGTGATGAAGGGAAAGAACGCGAGAAGGGAGAAGAGCAAGGAGAGGTAAGGGGAATACAGATGAGAAGAAGGAGATACTTGGGAGAGGAGGAAGAACGAGAAGAAAAGTGGGGTGCGTTAGGGGTCCAACTCGGGGAGAAGGAAGGTAACGGAGAGGAGTCATAACAGGAAGGGAAATGGCAGCAGGGAGAGCGAGCGGGAAATGTGGGACGTGTGTGGAACCCCAGCAATGGGCGGGTAATGGTTAGGGATATGAATGATATCTGGGAGAGGATAGAAGAAAGGGGGTGGTAGAGAGGAGGGGGAGGGCGAGAAGGACGGCAAGGGAACAAGGGAAAGCTTCTGTTTTGAGTATACGGATACTCGACTTCTTGATCATCGAACAGAATTGCACTGAAATATCTAACGATTTTGAACACAAATACTTATCTTGAATAGTTATATAGGAAGAGATTGTGATATTATATTTTAATTTCTTTCTCGAAACAACCCACCACCGCTTCTACCAACTAATACACATACTTGTACCACAAAGCCCACAACTCAATGCTAAAGGTATATGCGTTAAAGATCGCTTTCAAAATGTCCCGGCTGTCGAAAAGTCCATGTCGATGTCTTCACATAATGATTTATTTACCAAGGAGGTAGCTCCACCAGCTCTTCTCTTCTGGGGTTAGTTCGTCAAATCCCTCTGGTACGGCATCCCTTTCCTCCGCCAAATTTCTCGCCTTTAAGTTACTTACAAGATGGTGAGCAACATGTTTACCAACACGTGAGGCAAGGGCCTTCCAGTTAAACCTCTCCTCTGGAGTTAACTCAGCCATTCTCTCATCAAAGATAGCGTCATTCCCCAGGACTTCATTTTCCAAAGGAAGCGCTGAAATAAACAAAATTCTGGTGTTTTGAGGAGTAATTTATTTATTTAACTATTTATTTTTATTATTAGTATTATTTATTTATTTATTTATTTAGTTTTAGTTTTTTTTTCTTCAAATGAACAATCAATTTCACACTTTAATACGAGTTTGCTTCAAAATATATCAACGATTACATTTGAGTCATAACAAAATAAAGTTATTTTCAATAAAAAACATTACAAAGAATCAAACAGAATTAATGGAAAAGAAATTCGCATATCCCGAAAGATTGTTTAAGTTGCGTGAAGTAACTTTACTTTGATTAATACTGTAATATCGATGTTGTGTATACTCTTGTACACTTATTGTAAATTAAAATTTATAGAAAAAAATCATCTACGACAGGAATTACACTTATTAAGTTGGCATTGAAAAAATGAAATGCGTCATATATAAAAGTAAGAAAATTGTATGGGTGAGCTACATCTACACCGAAACCAAGAAAATTATCTTTCTTTGAGAAGAAGAATCGCTTATTTAATAACATTTACATAGAATAATTGGGACCAAAGAGCGTCTTCATACCATGGGAAAAACCGACTTTACAAACTGTAGTTTTTGTGATATTCAGATTGAAAGGATAAAGCATCTGTTCTGGGAGTGTAGTGTTTCATCCACTTTTATATATAATTATATATGTACTAATTAATTAATTTATTTACTTCTCCAGCCTCCACCGGGATTCGAACCCGGGCCTCCCGCTTTGTACGCGGACACCCTAACCAACTAGGCCATGGACGCT
>JAAAKB020249842.1:0-11030 GCA_010014835.2 Apostichopus leukothele | reverse complement strand
ATAATGATCATAATAATATCAGTTTAATCATTGAAAAACACATTGCAAATTATTTTTCTTTCAGTAGGTGCCCGAAAAATTCTCAGCATATTGCCCCAATTTTCACAAAAACATTTGGTTGGGGGGCTGCAGCCCTAACCCCCGCCTCCTACGCCTGTGCCCCCTTCGTAGAATATAGTATTTTGTTTTGTGAGTATTGTTTATTGTTGGTTGTTGTTTCCATGATTACATTTATACAAAATTTACAAAGTTACGTGGAGATAGGAAAAGGATGTCGGGGAAGGCCACCGTCTTCCCTAAGTCGGGAAGGTATGTTTTAAACTATTTTATTTCGTTTTCACATTTTTGTGATGATTATTCTTGAACTTTACCAGAAAAACATCTCCATGGCAGAGCTTCTTAAATGGAAACATCACAAGAGCCCATTTCAGCACCAGTTTAAGGTGAGAATTTCATCCATTTTTTTTATTGCCATGGAGACTATGGATGTGGGTCTCATCAACACTTAAGTGCCATTAAAGATATTCTCTGCATTTGTAAGCACATGAACTCAGAACATGGTATGTGGATCCAACTTAGGTAGAAAAGCTATATTGGTGTATGTGGAGGTCAAAGTTCATTTGAAGTCAACCGGGGTTCAAAGCCTGAAACATTTGTAAATGCAATAACTCCGCAAAGGAAAGTTTGGATTTACTTACTACTTGGTATGTGGATCCACTTCATTTTGAGTCCAAGAACACTACTGGAATTGATAAGGTTAAAGCTCATTGGAGGTCAACAGAGGTCAAAGTCTGAAATTCCTGTAATTTACAATAGCTCTAACAGTAAAAGTTGGATGCACTTTTCCCACTTGGTGGATCCACTTTATTAAGTGTAAAGAACTGTCTGTGCAGTCTCCATTGAATATTTGCATATACTGTAAAATTCTGGCAAGGAATCACTAGAGCCTGTTGTCTTTCTAGTTTTTATAGATATTGTGTTTGGAGTAGTATACTTTCTACAATACTAAATTCTCATCATTAGATTCATGTTACTGATTGTGCATAGACCAGGATTTCCCTAACTTTATCCCCACACGAACCCCCTGTGGATGTCAGACTTGTCCACTAACCCCCAACTTTCGAGACATGATCTGAGTTATTTTTATTTATTTTTTTATTTATTATACTATAATACGCGTAACAGTGCTTCGTAAAAGATCAAGTTCATAGTGTAATATTGTAATGAAAAAAAACACAAGAGATGAACAAATATTTATTTGAAAACTTCAAGATCAGATCAGCGGATGGAACGCGAAAAGAGTTTGTCGATAGGTAGGTCTTGTGTAACATTACTAAATATATGATATATCAGATTTTAGTTCAACAAAAAGTTAATGCACCCCAGTTAGGGAACCCCTGGCATAGACAATAGCTTGTATTGTTCCTTCATAAATGCTGCTTTTTCATTGGATTTGCTTGATTTAGCTATCGACTCAATCTCATTTTCTTTCATCGATGTTAGGACCCTCTCCTATCTGCTGCTCAGGGAAACATCACCTTCATCTTCCAGAATGAGACGAATGCAGCAGAGACGGCCACATGAAGGAGAAGAGGAGGACACTCCTCGTCTCTGCTCCGTCTTCAGGAATACACAACATCTGTCCGTCATCCAGGCCGGGTTGAACTTTGGGGAAAAGTGCACATTTTTGGAGTCTTCCCTAAATTCATGGTACATTCATGGTCAAGTGAAGAATTTTTCCGGTGAGATGAAGATTACTGTATTGTTCCATCGTAACCCATACCCAGCTCCCCCTAAGCTGCCACACTGGGCCCGGGGTCATAGCACCCTCACCTCTCTGTCGTCAGGCCCGAGCAGTTTTATAGCAGATGAAAGAAAACTTACCATACAGATCAGGGTTGTGATTGCTACTGTCATTACTTGGTGATGGATAATTACCGGTTTAAGTAAAGTGACTATTTTTTATGTTTTTTTAGAAATGCTGGTGACGTGACATCAGGGGGGTATCTATACTATACGTTTACGATAAGGGTGAGAATTTGAGGGCATCTCAATGTTTTGGCGCTATGTTTGAAGGATGATAGTCAAATGTCCAAGTTTCTGTAACACATCCTCCAGAAATGCATTTTGTTCAAATTTAAATTATTCTGGGCCTTTTTACAAATTTGTGAATTTTTTCAGAGGACACTTGTGATGATCTGTGACAGTACATGAAATCTAGGGACATTTCTGGAAGCCATTTAAATCCAGGGCCTGTCCTCAGAAATCGGGGATGTCTGGTCACCTTACGTTAATGGGTGTCTTCTGGCAGTGGTGGGGGAGGGGGGATCCTTCCTTAGCATTTTTATGGAATATGGTTAAATGAATGTGGTTAAATGAATATGGTTAAACAAATGAAATTTTGAAGCGAAAAAGAAGCATTTCTCTACAGTTCTAATATTCTCAAGGTTGCATTTTTGTTTATTTTATAACACCATGAAAACCTGTAAACAGAATGCAGTAGACTAAGATTACGAACATGTTGCCGCAAATATATTTAAAAATTGTTAAAAATTCCTTTAGTGTATTGTTAAGTTTTTTGAACCTCCTTGGCCATTTTAGCGATTTTTTTGGTTTCACTATTCAGGCCCATGAATATCCTGTTGCCTTGGATTGATTAACCATTCAGTAAAACTGATACTAGGGTTATGTTCATTGTAATCAGGACTGTTGGGGGGAGGGTTATTGAGGGGGGTCTTGAGAAATAAGGGATAAAGAATGTATTTCTCATTTCCATAATATGCCCAAGGAATGTCTTGGGTGCAGTATTTGTTACAAACTGTTGAAAAATAATCTTTTTGGAGCCCAAAAACTATGTGCAGTTTTTTTAGTTTATTCTCATAACTGAATATGCAAATAAATTAGCATTTGAGCATGAAAAACACAAAATATAATACAAATACACATTGTATATATAAGAAAGTTTTCACAGAAAAAAAAACTATGCCATTTGAAGAATAAAACCTCAATTGTTACAAAAGACAATTTCATTAATTTTATTCTCCTTGCTTTAAATCATAAGAAAAATTAACCGCATGCAAAGTCAAAAATATCTGCTTTGTTAGATTAAACTCTTCAGATCCTAATTATCAAAACATTCTTGACCCAGCAAACTGCAGATATGCCCTCTTTTATCCATCTCTCCTGAGGGCCTGGGTGGATTTTACAATGTATCAAACATGTCCAGATTTTTACAAAAGTTCTGAGGAAACATCGGTAGGAAATATTATTCTCTGTGAAGGATATCTGCGGAAGGAAGTGCATTCCTTCGTTCGTGGAAATGTATTTCTGGCGGATATATCCATAGAATTACTGATAACGTGATGAATAATACTTCAAAGATTGTGCATATTATACAATACACGAGAGTCAAGTTTTCAGACAAGAAAAAATCATAAATTAATTCTAAATAACACCCTATAAATAAGGTGCATGTAAAAAACTGTGCCTCTTAATTAGATAAGGTGCCTAGTGTGAAGATGACATGTTGTAGGTAAGAAAAATTTCATAAACCCAATGCAAACTACAGCTATAAAAATTTACAAAAATTGCTTATTTGGTGATTCGCAGTTTCCTCAACAAGTGAAATATATAGTGTTTTACTATGCGTTTAACTATGTGTTTCACTAAGTTAGAACTAGTCAAGGTATCGAATACCAGATGCACATAGATATTTACAAACTATGAAAAGCATGACAATGTTGAATGCTAGGTGATGCTTGCTTTACTAACACAAGTAAACCCTATTTTGTACTATGCACTTTACTATGTGTATCTAAGTCAGAACTAGTCAAGGTATCAAATACTACATGCATACATATTTTTCACAAACCATGAAAAGCATTACCATTTTGAATGCTAGGTTAAGCTTGCTTTACTAACACAACACAGATGAAATGTACTGTTGTAACTAAAATCAGAATAGTTGCTAACAGGTCAATTCTTTGGTAATTGTTTCCATTTGAAAAACCATTTAATGTAAATCAAAGTATCCGTCTATATGTCCGTTTCTTTTCATTGGGTCAGTTTTGTATGACAGCGTGATACCAAAAGACTAATTGCTGTTCTCGCAACCACAAAGCATACAACCAATCAACAAGTTCACTGGCTACCCCGTGTGTGGGTGTTTGTGTATGTGTGGAAATACATATCTTCGACTGATATTTTGTGAAATGCAAGACCATTTCAGAAAAGCAAGACATACTAAAGCTAAAATAAAATTTTATTACTTAAATTTAGTTATTTAGCTCAGACATATCAATAACAGATTAATGACATATTCACTAAAAATGCTGCTACCAACCAGGTTACTTTGCATCCATTCCACACACAAACAAATTCCATCAGCAAGGCAATAGGTTGCATGTCTAAAACAATTTTACATAGTATCAAAGTTACATAGTTTTAAGTGTTATTGCTGCCAGTGACACTCCATAATTATTTTTAAACTAAAAAAAAAGGAAAATAGAAGACATCTCAGTGCAAATTTTATAACTGAATAGTCGGAGACGATCAAATTTCTGTTTTGGACAACCGAACTATAAAGCTTTGGTGGTCGACACCAGCAGACAAGTAGTTGTTTACACATCAAATTGCAGATTGCACCGTAACTAAATACCCCCCAAACTAGGTAGAAAGATAACTTGGTATCACCCCACCATCACTTCTGATTACAAAATTAGCGGTGATAAAAAAAAAAACACACAATTCTAACAAAGAAACAAAAATACCTTTTTGTTTTTAATTTTAATACATCGGAGTATCAATCGAAGGTAAAACAAAGAATTATTCTAGTACAGATGAAGAAAAACTGTCTGCTGGTACACAAAGCTTTATGCAAATGAACAGCTCACACAGAAAGAGTACATTTTGTCATGCTTTAACTCACACATGCACAAAACACACTCAAAAATAAGACTACATATTAGCAGGTTTTACATTGACAAAACTGGCATGAATCTTCTTCGCCTTGTTCTAAAGTACTTTTCAACTAAAATTGTGGGATGTTAACACAATTCCCGTAAAGAATTTCTGCAAATAGAGAAATGGAATAAATAGAAAATCAAATAAAAAGTTCAAAAAAAAAATAGTGACCATCGGTGCTAATTGACGAGCTAAAATAATACTTTGTCTTCAATGTGACCCAAAAACGTGTTTTTCGAGAGAGTCCGACCCACCAGCCACTGGTGTGTCGGCTACCAGCCTCTGGGATAGACTGAAATACTTCAAACGATTCTGTTCGGTCTACCAGGGAGTACCATAACAACTCCCTGGGTCTACCCAACAGAGCTAAATATAACGCTTAAAGATGGGGTCATTTATTGCACCCCATCTTCACCTCTCAAGAAAAGGTGGTCGGACTCTCTCAAATAGGCCTTATCACCTGATCAAGAATCAAGTAAGCTTCAAGACTGATTTGAGGACCATCTTTCCAATGCTGCCCATAAACGAGGGGAAAAGATAGATAGAAAAGGAATCAATTTGAAAAGGAAGGAAAGAAACCTACAGCACAACACTCATTCTAAAACAATATTTTATACACATGCATGAGTAAAGCAAGCCTAACCTCTTAAACCTCACTGTTTTAACAGGATTTGGTGATTCCTAGATAAACAAAAGGGTATTCTCTTACCCTCTGTCTATTGTCTCTGTCCTTGACACTACCAATCTGTGCAATACCTGCTTATATCATTACACCGGTACCTGCACCATTTAACAGGGATGAGCCCGAGGTAAAAACAAATCACGGAACTTTGCAAAAATTCCGGTATAGGCTCCAGTTTGCGTATGCTACAGTGTTAGGATAATAGTTCTTGTCCCAGAGGTAGAAAAGAAATCACGGATATTCCGCGAATTCGCGGAAAAAGCTTATGCATGCTTATAGGTTATTTTGGTGGTTGAAGGTGATCACTTAAATAATTGCCGAAGATTTTCTAAATCTTTAGCTGAAAACCGCATCCTCATATCATTTTGTATCGGAACGACATGAATTTTTGAAAGTTTGCAATATTTTGTTCATCACTGCACTTCAGCTGAAAAATGTCTTTGTTCTTTTCTTTATAATTTGTCAATCATTTATGCACAGGGGAAAAGAAAATTTGTACAGCTAAAACAAAAATTCCAAAAGTATCAGATTCAAATGCTAAAAGAACAAGCAGATTATGATAGCCTAAGTAAAGCTCTTGAAGAGCATTTGCCCAGATGACATCACAGACCTGTTACTGTGATCCAGTTTTCTGGAGTTACTGAAGAAGGTTCAGCCAGCCATAATAGGTTTACATTCGATCAACCCTATTCGAAGTTAGAGACGAGATAATGAGACGAGGTTCTCGATAAAACAATAAACAGAGGGGACAACTTTTTCTCTTCAAGTTTAACATTGTTTGCGACCAGAATATCCTTTTTAAGAACAGTCTGGTAACAATCATCTGCACAAAACTCGAATGACTTCCGTACCTAACATAAGCCCTACATTACTGCTTATTATCATCAAACGTTATTGGGCTGCTCTCAGAAGCCTGTACAGTAACTGATGTGTCTGTAATTCAGGAAAATACCAGTAGGAACTTGATTTTAGCCAGCTGATGCATGTTTTAGCGAGTGGCTAAAAATTATGAAATTCTAAGCCTGAGAAAATCCTGACCATAGCAAAAATCTACCTTAGAATATCAAATTCATCTTCAACGTTCTGACCTTTGAACACGATACCACAGAAATGCATCCATCGATAGTCAGAAAATCTTGATCTTAGAACTTTCAGATTTGTCAATTAACCGGAGTACAACTCAAGCATTGTTAAATATTTATTCAACAGATATAAGATATTAATAGGTGACATTTGATTTAATTGCTTTAATGACATCAAAGAAATAAATATCTTGCTGTCAAAATGCAGATAACAAATTTATCCAGCATCACATGGCTACAGAACATAAAAAACTGCTACACAACTGCAATTTTATATTTCAGTCTGTGTACACGGAATCTTCATATTTTTCAGCCATTTTATGGATATAGGGATCCAACAAGCATCAAAATTAATGAATTAGATGTTAGCGTTCCTGTTAATTTAGTATATCTACACTGTGATGCCAGCTTCTCTGGGTTAGCTTACCTCGACCTTGGTCTTCTTCAACGAGATGACCTTGGCATTATCACTCTTTATCCTCTCTTCTAATACCTTCTGTTCTTTCCGGATGGCTTTATACTGCTGTTGAAATTCTGTCTCCTTTAGGGATAGCTGAAAGACTTGGCCATGTAATGAGTTGTCTGCTTCTTCTGATGGTAGCTAATGGAGCAAAAGTCAACATCAAGAATGATAAAAAGTATAGCTCCGTACACAGTACCTCCACTTTGAAACATTCTTACTAATCCTATGACTAAACTAAACTAAAACATACCGTCTTCTCCTGTATTGAAAAGTCAGTCGTCTGCAAACTGTTAGAACCACTAACCCTGTAGAGTGCATTGAGCAATATTTGTTGGATTCTGCTCTATATAAGACTAATTCCTATTATTACCCAGGATCCTCCACGAGGACTGCGTCGACAACTCCCACCCCTCAAGAGTCGATGCTCACAATTCATGAAAGGGCGGCTATGAGGACTTTTTGTGTTACAAAATAAAAAGATTAATTAATGTATGTAAATGACTAATGGAAAGCTGACTGTGAAATGTGTAGGCAATGGGGAAAGAACAAAGAAGTTAATGGCTAGCATGGGATTCCAACGGTCGGTAGCGTCTGGCCTGGTTACAAGCACTCTACCAACTGAGCTATCCAGCTCTTAGTTAGTGGTGATCACTATGTAGCCATTTCCTTGCTGGAGGCGCCAGTCAGAAGCCACAGTACCTTGCATATATACCTTGTAACAAGGGATCACGCACCAGTTTCATTCAGACACAACCCAGAAAATTTCAAATTTCTTTCCTCTCTTTCCATCAAAATAGATTTAATTTATCTTCATTGGCAACCTCCAAAAGAAACAGGATTGTAGATGGTTTTACAGACTCGCTGAATATATTTCACGACCGCACTCTTTGGTCACGCCTCATTATTAGCACGGGCCTTCTAATTGTGCCGAGTTGCATCAGGTGGTGCCTATGCTTTCTCATCCAGCCATGTGATAGTCATACATTTAATTTGAAACCCCTTCACTCTATGTGATTACTGTACCACCACTTAGCTGCTGTTGTTCTTAACTGTTTAATCCAATGCAGAAGGGACAAGGGGTCCCACACGTAAAAAGAGAAATGATTACGTTTCTTTCACAAATAACCCAGCTAAATTTTATGACTCGTGCATTTTTCTGGATGGTACCATTTTAGTGGACTACGTATAATCTACAGTAATACAAATTTTACTTTCAGTGTTCTGATTATTAAACAGATAAAAAGTTCAGATTCCTTCCTTCGGGTACGTTCTTTATACTACAAATGGATTGTTCAAATTAAAATAATATTAATCAGCTTTAATGAGTTTAATTATCCAGCTTGAATGATAAAGAGAGACAGCATGAATATAAAGACACAGAAATATTCGCCAACTCTTAGGAAAAGGAACGAACCTCAAGACAACATTTGAAAGGCACAGTTGGAGCCAATTTATGGAACTGATAGTTGAAAATAAAACAGTTTACATCATTATCAGGAGACCATGAATAAATTATTGGTACTTGCTGCTCCTATTAACGACCTCTCATAACTATAATGATTCAATGTGAAAGACTGAACGTGTGATAAAATAGTGAAGGAGGCAGCACTCACCTTTTGAGACGTTGGCAATGTTGGCAACGTTGGCAACTTTGTCACCTCATCTTCTTCCTCCTCACTCTCCGACGAGACAACGATTTCCATCTGAACGGATTCGATGAGTTCTACATCCGAAGAACTGTCGTCGCTTGCGGATGCTCCAGCCGGACTCGTAGTTTCAGGATCCTTCCTCCTCTCCGCATCCGCACTGCTCCCGTTCCCAATCACCCCGTGGCGCATCTGACCACTGTCTCTGCCCTCCATGGTAGCCTGACTGTTTCCACTCGATGGAGGCTCTTCGGCAAGCTCAAAGAGTGAGAGCAGCTCCTGCAAGTCCTCCTTCGAGTCCTCTTTAGACAAGAGTTCCAAGTCCTCTTCGGTCAATCGTTCCAACATTTTGATCATTTCGCTGTCGTCTGGGTCCAAACTTTCCAGATGGACGCCGAAACGTTTGAAGCGCTCCGACGACTTGCTGGCATTTGCAAACAGTTTCTTGAGTTGCGCCTCTTGAAGTTTCTTCCGGTGGTTCGATACAGGTTGTTCAAAGAGATGCAAGAGCACGTGCTTTAGGTCGGACAATGCCAAATCCAAGTGCTGACTAGGATGGTGCTGGACACGCGCTGATGTCAGATTCGGTTGAGCAGAACGATATCTTTGCAGTTTCTCTACGTGTTTTTGTATCAAATCTGGGATGAGAATGTTATTATCACTAGATTTATTACCAAGGGACTTGCCTCTTATATAGGCAGTGATTAACTTGCAGGTAGCACTCGGCATATTTGTTGTTTTTCCGCACAAGGGTGCACTGCTACTGGAGGGTTTATCACTGGAAACGGAAGCTGCATCACCACGAGAGGAATGGTTTGGCACGTTTCCTTGCCGTGAACTGTTGGCACTTTTTGTGCCCGACTGAGGTTTTTGTTGGCTAACGTCACTCATTCTTAAGCTGCTTCCTTCCGTGGCTGAAGGTTCTTTGTCTTTACCCAAATCAGGAGAGCAGTGAGTAGGTACTTCATGAATTGGGGCTTGGGAACTTCCGCTGACTGGATAGGAGGATTTATCTGCACTAACGGAAAGACTCTGAACCGTAGACAAATTGTTCTCTATCCAACCGGCGTTACTCGCCGCAGAACTATTTTTACTGGTTGCAGTTCTTACACCTGAACCTTGCAAATCCTTCCGGTTAGCAGAGAGGTCCACTCTAGCTCGAGCACTTGCAGACAGTCCATCAGTTATGGTCGGCTGTTTGTTATCAGATCCACCATGATTCTTGTCCTTTTTAGACGAGATACCAGCTTCTTTTGGTGTGTTAATTACATGTCGCATTGACACCTGTGGTACTGTTGCTGCGGTGCTTTCTCTAGAATCCCCCAACGTCTCCTTTCGGCAGATAACCTTCTCTCTCCCAACTACACGGCTTACCGATTCCACGCAAGGTGTCTTTGCTATCGCTAAAATGTTCCTATTACTACCATCGGAACCAGTGATGCCTGTTCCAACGACGCCTGTCCTTTCCCTTGGTGTTTCCGGCACAAGAGCCGAGCTTCCATCGCCGTTATCTCCGGTCAGTGTTTTCTCACAATCCACAGACTCGCCAAACCTTTCGCTGCTGTTTTCTGTCACTGCAACACTTGCAATATCTTTCATCTTCACCTGACTTTGGTAATTTTTTTCCGAGGAAACTGCCATCTGTAGTTCTACAGACGTTTGGCTTGTACTCCCCACTTTATCTTTCCCTGTAGGAGGAACATTTGGCATAGTAGCTGGCTCACTTTGTCTTGTAGAGGGTTCATTTGATTGTCTGAGAGAGGGCCCATCTCGTATGATAGAAGGCCCATCTCGTCTGGTAGAAGGCCCATCTTGTCTGGTAGAAGGCCCATTTGGTCTGGTACAGGATCTTCTTGGTGTGGTAGAAGGCCCATTTTGCTTGGCTGAGGATACTGGTCTGATAGGGGGCACAATTTTTTCCGTAGAGGGTTGTGCGTTAGAGGGCCCATTTTGTCTGGTAGTGGGCTCATTTTGTTTGTTAGATGACACTTCTCTGATAGAGGGCCCGGTTTTTCTGATAGAGGGCCCAGTTTTTCTGGTAGAGGGTACACTTGGTGTGGTAGAGGGCCCATTTTGCTTGGTAGTGGGCTCATTTTTTTTGTTAGATGACACTTCTCTGATAGAGGGCCCGGTTTTTCTGATAGAGGGCGCAGTTTTTCTGGTAGGGGGTACACTTGGTGTGGTAGAGCGCCCAT
>JAAAKB020249831.1:0-11030 GCA_010014835.2 Apostichopus leukothele | reverse complement strand
AAAATTGGGTGCCAAAAAATGGGGGCCCAAAAAAAATTGGGTCAAAAAAGAAAGGGGTCAGAAAAAAATTGGGTCACAAAAAAATGGGTGGGAAAAAAAATTGGGTCCAAAAAAATGGGGTCCCAAAAAAAATTGGGTCACAAAAGAATAGGGTCAGAAAAAAATTGGGTCACAAAAAAATGGGTCGGGAAAAAAATTGGCTCAAAAAAAATTAGAGTCCAAACAATTTGTCGGAACATAGAGACGTCGGAACATAGGATGTCACCGTTTTTTATTCTCTCTCTCTTATCTGTCTTTTGCTCCCAACATACAAACTATAAGAAACTCCGCTGATTATGCCAACCCATCTCGTTGGGAAGTGAACTTGTTGCAAAGAGTAGTATTTGCAAAGTGCATGTAAAATTTACAGACAATTTCTGGACAGAACGATGTAGATTGTGTGTAATAACCACAGAAAATATTTTATAGACTCAATCAGTGTTCGCCTCAGAACGTGCGATTCCCGCAATTCAGCTAGAGGGTCCCGCATTATATATTTCTCTCGGGGGGTATTTCCCGCGGCAATTTCCGGTGCATCTGCAACTTGCAAATTTCAAAATGCGACACCAATTACTGAACCCGGATTGTGTGTTTGTGACCGTGTGACTTGGAATTGTACTAAAAATAAAAAAATGGAGCAAGGTATTGGTCAGTGAATGAAACCTTGTACCACTGACAGGAAATGATACATGGATTAACAGGTTGTTGTAATGTAATGAGTTTGCCAGGCAAAGGAAAAGGAAATGCCTAAAATGAACCAAAGAAGGATGAAAAAAATGATGACAGTTAGGATTACGTAGCTCACAAATAGATTCTTTGATTTTTTTTAGTTTTTAGTTCGGCAAAGACGTACACAGGATAACATAGATATAGTGAATCATGTTAAACTGGGAAGGAAGTGCACTACAATGGGGTTGAGGAGTTAGGGGGGTGGGGGGATTTTTTGGGGGGATGGAATGAAAGTTTTGTAGGAAAATCATACTTTTCTTACTGTGTTGTTTATATTTTAATATGAAGGAAGAATTGTTTACATGTGATAAATATTTGTAGGAAACCACTCTGAAATCTTTTAACTCTCACTCTAAGGGGTACCTGAAATCTTTGCAATGAATCAATTAAAAACTGTGGCTGTTGGTGAAGGCTAAATATTTATTAATTATTCTTTAAACTAGCATAGATAAATCTCTAGGATATTTTTGGCAATATTTACAGATCACTGGCCTTATGTTTCTTGTCTTCTTTGATTAAGTATTTTTACTTATTTTTATTAAGTATGATTAAGTATGTTAGTAAATAATGTACAAGGAAAGAGTTTGTTTCACACAAACCTTGACGACATTCTGTAGCTTCAGAGTAATCAAAGTTTTGCCAGTTGGCACTAACAATTGGAAAGGGTAATCAATTTGATTAGGGGAAGAGGTCAGGCCAAATGCATGACTAAAGCTAGCAGTTCGCATAGTTTATTAGGGGTCAAAACAATAGATAAGGAACAAAGAGGTTGTTTTGTAGTCAGTAGACGACACATTGCACGCCTCGTTGAAGGAGTATAAAGTGAAAGAGTAATTTTGATCTATTTTGTACTTTGCTTTACATATTTGTTTTAGCCGTTGTGTGCTAGATGTGTACAAATTGTGTTTGGTAAAGTGTTGGTGATGTGTAGCATTGTACATACATGTGCACTGTTAACTTATATTTATTATTTGTTCTGAAGAAATGTTTTGGGCCTCGACCTCCAGGTTTGCTGAAATGAGATTACTCTTAGGTACAGAGAAAGTCACCCCCTTTCTCCCAGTGTTGGCCAGAAGATAGAACCCTAGCATACATGACAACAACAAAAGGCTTTTTCAGATTAGGAAGTTTCCTTTTTGATGTATAAGTATTGGCAAGCTGGGAAATTATATTTGAATTTTAGAAGGGCCAAACAATAATTTGGCTACGCTTGGTTTTGGTGACTTAAAGATTTATTTTGGTAGTCCAGCGCTATACTAGCTCAGCAATCCAGTCGTAACGTGTTGATGACTTACCATATACAAATTCATAATAATAAATAAAAAAATGTTTTTTTGTTTTGAATTTTCAGAACTGTTAATTGAAAGAAAATTAATCTCTTTTCTGATTGTATTTTATTTTGAATTGAGCACACCACAGCAGATGGTCAAGTTTGGTATCGGTCAGAAAAATTAAATAGATGAATACAGTGATTCATTAAGTGATTAATAAAACTATTTAAAGCATTTTATCACAAATATTGTTTATATATAATCAGATATCTAATTGTTAGTATAGTCTTCAGTCCTATTTCCTCCCATTGTCTTCCTCTTGGCCAATTGTGTCAAAAATAGTTCATAGTCATTTGTAGTTTCTATCAACACACATATCTTATTCAAGGGCATTTGGTTTTAGGTCACTTTCATCATTCATCAATTTTAAATCCATCGTTTTAGAAATCCTTATAACTTCCGCCACAAACATTTTCTTTTATGTTCATGTCAACAACGGAGCAGCTTAAAATCTTTCCCCCATTTTGATTGTTCCCAGAAAACTCCCAAACACTCCCAAATTGGAGACATACTTTCCCGCTTTTTGTAAATCAACAGCGTGGGTCGCTCTCTCTAGTCCAGACGAGCACGCCGCAATCATTAGAAAAACTCTAAAATAGCTTTCTGGTATTGATCTGATCATGCCAGGTTGTGAATTAGTTCCTATTAGTTTGAGTTTGACATTTGACCTCTGCTATTATGAAGGAAGTTTCATTTCCTAGTACTGTTACTTACCTTATTTGGGCATCAGACCCCCGTGATGTAACTATCACAAGAGGAAGTGGTCACAGTCGCTGTACAGAAAGAGAGAAAACAATTATCGGCTAGTTGGTAGATCACTATCAGTCAGAACATGTTTGGTATCTTTGAGACTGTGAAAGCACTGTCGTTATTCCAACAGTTCTCACGCCATTTCGTCTCTCTATAGAGTTATTATCAGGACTAACGATATATTTGTGATAGAGTTGTGAAAGTTGTAAAACAGATTGCACCTTTGCCGACTGGAACGTTTATTACATAAATTATCATCGCATTCCTTCTTTAACTTGAGGAGTAAATGACTGCTTGCTTTGATAATCAGTGCAGTGGTGGATTTGAAAGGCATTAAGAGCCGTTAACCTCACCAATTTTATTTCTTTGTGGGATCATTTGATAAGCAAGGAGATACAACTTTTAGCTTTAATACACGGACCTGTGGCTTGAACAAAATAAAACCAGCTATTACATGTCGATCTTGGTCGATCATGACCTTTTTACCTGTAAAGACCGACACAGAGATAGGGCTCAAAGGCCTCTGCTGAAGATTTCCCCAAAAAATTACCAATAGTTTTTTACCTTTGTTTGATCTGAAAGGCAATCTATTGATGTTAAAACCTGACTTGGTTTCATATATTTGAGAGAAAAGTTAGAAAAAGAGGAATTCCCTTCAAAAAGGTTCTCAGATTGGATACTATGGCTTAGTTAATTGCATGAAAAATGCAAGATATGCATGACTAGTTCACAAAACAGATCTTATCACTTGTGACCGAAATAGATACTTTTGCTTACCAGATTTGCAACGTTTTGTTCTGTTTGGATGCTATAAAGTTGAACAGAATTTCAATAAACATAGTTTAGTTGTTGGTTGCAATTGCTGGTGATAGTTGTGGAAATTCTGTACAGCACTGAGAGACATGTTAAGTGGATCTGTGTTTCACACTTTGTGATAGACTCGATTGGAAGGGGGACGTTTTGTGTCAGATTAAAAGAAGATACACATTTTTTTTACGGGTGAACGGTGAGGATTAAATCGGCCAAGATGGGTAACTGTTTCAGTCATCGTGTCTCTGCTTCTGATCCCAACCTCTCACAGGCAAACAAACTGGAACAACAGAGGGTACTAGAGTCAGAGGAGGAGGCAATGGTGGCGTTAGAACAAAGGAGCATGGGAACATCAGAGGGGAGCCAGGAGGTGGAGAATTTTTGGGAGGAACAACTCAGGACGTTGGAAAGAGAAAAGTAAGTTAGATGATGATGACTTTAGAAATGGCGTTTTTTATATCTTGTCTGTAATTAAAAGAAAAAACAGTGGCAAGATGGTGTGAAAATAGTGCAATGACCTCCCAAAGTGAATCGGATGGTGATCGACAAACATGTACTGCCTCGTGATCTATATAAGTGCTGCATGGCATTTGTATTTCATGTTTCAGTAAATGATTAAGCTGAAAGCTGACTAGGTAATTGGTAAACCAATTTTGGTAGCGCAAATAGCCCGTAATCAATTTGACAACATCCATAGTTTTGAGATATTTTGTAATTTAACCAATACGAAGAACTCAAAAAGTTATATAGTGTCGTTGATCAACAACGAATGAAAAAGTAAAGTTACCAAAGCTTTCCTGTTTTTCATGTTATATAAGCAAAGTTTCTTCCTGGTTACTATGGAGACGGGTATTAATAATTTTCAAAAGTTGAATCGGTTCCCAAGTGTCAGCCAAATGGCCTTTAAAAGTCGATTGTCATCCTCAATTGATTGCTGGCTATAAAGATTGAAAATGACAATGGTTATAACTTTTTTAGGATATATACTTTTGATTCCCAAGAAACATTCACAATTTGGTGAAATGTTGAATGGAAATTAATCTCCATAAACATAACTAGACGAATTCTGTAAATTATTCGTTATTTTCTAATGAAAGTTCCTGCTTTCACTTATGTTGCTTTTGTGTGTGGTTAGCATTAACATGTATCATTTAGGTCACAAAATTTTTGATCTCAAATGTTATCAGTAATTGCAAGCTAAATTTTGTCCATTTTGATCAGTGGTTTCTGCTTATAAACAATCACAGCAATATTTTAAGTAATAATACCGGTTTGAAAAAAAATTTAAATTTGGCAAAGAATTGCCAAATACTATTTTTTCCCCACAAATATTTGCTACAGTTCCTTACATTCATTTTAAGGCCATTGTCAAATGAAGGAGGCTGTAACCTATTGTGTCTATAAAGTGACATTCATCCAGCCTTGCTGCAACAGATTGCAGCTGCTGCAGCCTGTCGTTTTTGACATGTTGCCTAACTGTGTCTGCTAATGGTGTTTATCCCATTTTGTGTAAAAACCATTTTCGATGCTCACTTCCAACAGCAGATGGTTATTCGTATAAAATATTTCCCTCGTGTCCATCCTGTCATAATGTGCTCGTAAAATAAGAGGAGTCTAGTTTCTTCCTTCCTGTTGACAATGGTGGGCTATTTTGACTCTTTTGCGCTCACGATTGGCCTCTTTCCTGTTTCCATAGACAAGACATAACAGCTCATCTTCAGTCCCTGGATCTCACCACAGCAGGAAGCGAAGAGGACAACTACAGTGTAGACGAGTTGGATAGCATAAGCCTGGAGGATGTCGACCCCTCCCTTCAGACGGAGGCTCCGATATCGTTCGAACTGCCCCCCTCGACCACTGCACTGCCCAACCTCAACAAGCGCAGGGCTCCCAGACAACCCAAGCGGCTGCCTGCAAGATACAACAATGCTAACGTGCTGGGCAGTGAACCCACGAGCCAGGAAATGAACCAAAAGGCAGGCAAGCAGGCGCCGAAGAAGAAAGGTGGCAATAAATGAAAGAGCCCACCAGTGAGAGACGATTTGGTAATAAAGTCCGAAACAGCTCCCCACACAATGATTGCAGCCATTTCCATGGTGATTCTACAATTCTCTATGTACCATGGACTTCTTCTATTGAAGGATTGGTATAACACTTGAAGCTGTGTTTTGAGTTTTGCATGGAATGGTGAATGTAAGGAGGGGAGGATTGGTGGGTGACAGTCTAAAAGACTATTGTATTTATGTTGTACTCAAAAGTAACATACATGTGTAAATTCAGAGAAAATGAAATAACCTTGGTGAAATGACTATAAATATTGTCCATATTTAAATGTTGTGCATTTTGACAGTCTTTGAGATGGTCCTAGGTGGTAAGGGGGGTGAGGGGGAAGTTGATAAATTACATATATACCAAATATTGTTTAGAATGTGCAATAAACTGTGGAGATGACGAAAAATTAAGGTTTATTATATCTAGTTATTCGTACCTACAGGTCTCAGTTTTGGATAAAACATAAATGTATGTGCATTTATGGTTCCATGCTAAAATACAAGGTATATTCAAGGCCGAATGTAAAGAGTTAGATTTAAAGTCCGTTTCCTATCTCTGAAAATTCTAAAACGCTTTTTGGAATCTCTCTTGATACATCTTCATCATATCCTTCTAAACTTTGAGATACAGAACCAGTATAATTCATTCTTTTAAGGTATATTATTTTTGGAAATGTCGAGAGCTTCTTTGTTTTTTCGTTAATTCTCTCGGATGATTATCCGAGGTGTAATTGAAAATACGTAGTATGGGGATAAGAGTTATGGTTTATTAATGTGGTCATTTTTAGTTCCATTTTCAAATTTCTTTTGTATTTGATTGTGAAAGATTTAATGTGATAGATCAGTACTTAAAATTCAACTCACTAATCAGACGAGGACTAGAAGAACTGAAGGTTCACAACAAGCAAAGACATTGGAACGACTATTAAAAGTAGCTATTTGGGTTCGGTCTGTACGTAACTCAAAGGAGGGAGACATTTAACAATTGTTCAAACTATGCCACTTTCGAACATATGCTCTCAAACGTTGTATCGTTCAAATATACAGTTAGGAACCATTCAACGTTGACTCGACTTTGAGCTAAGTGCAATACTGCATACATACATACAACATTGTAGACGGTATTTAGGTATGAAATAGGTATGGTATAAAAATGTGTCAAAAGTCAACCGAGCACTTGAAAATTCCACGACTATTAAAAAATTGAACTGTACAGAATCACCGGATAGAGTAGATTACAGCAACTCAACAGGACTTAGTAAATCAATGTAGAGTCATTGAAACAATTACTGTGGACAAATTGCTTTGTTTTGTATTTTAATTATCGTTTTGGCAGAGAGCTACTTTGAAATTTAGGCTTGAGAATGAAGTTCCTCTTCAACAAACTGTTTGGAGTTTTTTTTTTTTTAGGGAGAGGGGGTGAAGGGGGTTTGAAGAGTACTGTAGAGTTATGATGAGTATAAAGTACTAAGGAGAGGTGTGTACAGAAGAAGATTTGTTATTTTCCTCTTCTCGTTTTGTTAAATACAGAAACTATGAGGTTATTTGAGGTACGTTTTGTTTGTAGGATCAAACAAAGAAGGCAGGTGTGTACATACTTTAAATATTACATTTAATGCTGGCAATATAAAAGTGTACAAAACTAACATGCATTTTTGGATTAATACTAACTAAAACACTGGATGTGTCTATCACCGTAAACAAGTTAAAAAACAAAAATATTAAAAAAACGTCAGTAGCTTGCCAATGTAATATTTAGTGAACGGCATTTAATATTATAACAATGCGGTTGTATTGTTTTCTTGGCCAAACGATGAAATGAATGGTACTTTTACATTTTTGCTTTCACAAGGCTAATAATTGTCTCTTATTATTATTATATAGGCAGATTGAAGTAATTTATACTGACACAGTTGGATTCAACTGTGTTGAAGACTAAACCTGTTGTAAGACAATTAAGTTCCCCAGGTATCTAATGTTTACAATGTCCTATTTTGGACACCCAGGAGGCTGCAGCCAGGCTGTGTAGCAGGCATGAGCTTTTTCTACCTCTGGGACAAAAACTATTATCCTAACACACTGTAGCATACCCAAACTGGAGCCTATACCGCAATTTTTGCAAAGTTCCGTGATATTTTTACCACAGGCTCATCCCTGGTGTAGGACAACCTTTAGTGCTCCACTCTCACACAATAGACAATGCAGGTCTCTCTATTGTTTAATATTATTTGTTTAGCCTTGCTGCAGCTTTCCTCTTTGACACTGTGAAAATGAAATCAGTATTCGAGTGATGCTTATGTAAGTGAAAAGAAATATAGGGTTTGAACAGGGCATGAACGAGATTGTGAAAATGATATTTTTGTTGTTAGTGTAAGCCACATTGCGTGAACACCATGACTGACTAAAATGTGACCAAAATGTGTTGCTTTATTACTGCATAGAGTCATGACGTCCTTACATAGGACCAAAGACCGCAATTTTGGTGACCATTTTGATCAGAAAGCTATTGCCATAAATACTGGATGATTGTTTCACTGTTGAAAGTGAAAACCTTGTCATGGATGGGTGGGTCTAAAGCTATTTGTCCCCTACTTTTTTGCTGGAAACAGCTTGAATATTTTCATTTTCTGCATCTGAAGAGATGTATTTTAAAACCAAATTTCTTGTTCAACTTCATCAGTCTGCAAATTGTTCCTCGACTTAGTTATTTAATATTTTTGATATTTGAAATGTGACTCGGTTGCTTTAATAAGTGCAAGGAAAGCCTGGAAAGGTAATTTGTAATTAGCCAATTGTTACTTACAAGATAAATGGCCAGTACATAACATGTCAAAACAGATTTTACTCAACAAAATCAATGTTGATGGGTTTGTCAGTCTTGGCTTTGTCAGGGAGAGAGAGATAGAGATCTATTAAAACATTATGTCACTTTATCACAAATGTTGGTCGTATTTTTTTTTGAGCTTTCTGTTATGTCATCATGTGTAATGGAGAAAACAAAGGTTTGGATACAGTGTACCAACTGTCCCTACTTTCTTTCTGTTAGTTTGTTTTTGAACCAAACTGAAAGCAATGCCTGATAGCCTCAAAATACATTGAAAGATAATGACAAGAGTTCAAAACTCATCTCGGAAGAATGTTCAAAGTGTGTTCAATTTGTAAATACAGAGCCCATTTTAGCTAATCTAACAATTTTTAAGGTTGCTACATGTAGAGAAATAATGCAGTTTGAAATGTATAGTTCATCACGCATCATTCGACCATAAACTGGAATTTTGTTCTAGGTTTTATTACTTCAGGAAACATCACCACCAGTCAAATGGCTAGAAATGGCTGAATAGTAGGAAAAGGTAACTGGCTTTCCAATGCACATCTAATCCCTAAGTCACGGATACAGGAAAAGGGCCTTAGACTGCACTCTTTAGATGTTAAATAGCAAATTCATGTAGACCCCCCACTAATGCTTCACTTAGTTAAATCAGCCCTGTTTGCATTGTAATGGTACATTAAGATACACATGGGAAATCGGATGTTTCCTTTCACTATTCATACCCACCCACCTTCTGACACATAAATATGATATTATTACTTCTATCTCATCTGACCAGATTCTCAATCCTATTTCATCTTCTCTTCACTTGTGCTAAAATCTAATTTTTATTTCTTACGAGAGTTCTATTTCTTCAAAGTTTCGTAGACTCCTAGTTGTCTATTAATTCACCAACCTTTTTTTTCACCAACCAAAAGTTTTTTTTTTTTAATTCAGGTGTTGTTAGCAGGAGTAGTAGTGAAATGTCCCCAACCCCTTCCTCTTTGGTTAGGCTCGCTATTTGCAACTAGAATCCAATCTAGCTCTTCAGCATTTCTATCACTTTTCATCATCTACATTCAAGGACAATTGCTTTCTATTCCAGTCCACCCTCCTCAGAGTCTCCATCTCAGCCTCATCTTGATCATTTCACCGTCTCTTCCTCTAGTTTGATTATCGTCATCGCTCACAGATGCTGCCATGATGAGGATCGGTTCTCCCATTGGCCTTCCTCTGTTTGATTATCGTCATCGCTCACAGATGAGGATCGATTCTCCCATTGGTCTCATTTTATTGTCATCCTTAGCTTCCTCTTCTACCTCTGTCTCTCGTTCTTCTTTCTTGAGAAGAGCACTCCATCTCCTCGTCTTCCTTCTTCAGCCAACATCCCAGTCCTCCTCCTCCTCAGGTAATCTCTCCTGTCCGTAGTTATCTTCATCAGATGATAAGCTGCTCTCTTCTATCTCGGAGTCGTCTCCTTCACGATACAGCAGACAGCTCTCGTCATCGGACATGTTAAGTTTTTCACTAGCCAGTACACTTCTTCTGGAAAACATCAAAATGGGGGCAAAGAAAACCTTAAAACATGCAGTCTCCTGAACACGTCCAGTCACGTTTAGCTTTGTTTTCTATGTACTCTATGGCTTTCCTTAGAATGAATGGTATTTCCACATTACACTAAAACCAACATATCATTCTTCTTCTGCTGGTATGATATAACAAGTATCATACATTACTATCATAGTTGCACAGTATTTGAAATAAATATTTTTCTTTTAAATTTACATAGATACAAAATATAGGAAGCATACTGCTGCAACTTAGAAATATAAAATGCATTGCAATAAGTAAACAGTTACAAAACAACCCCAGTAGGCTGTGCAGCATACTGATATGGTACAGGATTTATGGAATGTCATGTTTCTACAATCTTTTCAATAATTCCATTTGATCTTTTCTCATACGGCAGCATTAGATTTCTTTTCGTTACATGTTGGTTGCACCAACATTAAGACGAAACTACTCTAAGCGATAAAATTCAAGAGCAAAACATGATATTCTACATTTTCTAATTAAATGTAGGTCCAACCGCCTAAGTAAACAACTACTTACCTCAACAAATCTGTATTGCTTGAACAGAGTTTTTGGAGGGCGCTATACCGTAACAGCATTTCCAAAGGTATGTGATAGACCCTGCCCTCAGAATCATCATGCGACTCCACATCATCAGCTTGGGAGGCTAAGATGTCTCGGATGCAGGATTCCACCTCCCACTCAATCCTTCTCTCCAAGGGTGCATCTTGCTTCTCCTTGAACGGATGAGTTATTTCAGAAATCTATGAGGAGAAAACAAATTTGCATGTTTAAAATAAATTTGCTACAGATAAGAGAATTGGTATAGAAATTAATATCTTGGCAAAACTGTTAAATGCCGAATGGTTCAATCAATATGAAGTTCAAGTGTTGGCATATCAAAGGGTGAAGGGGGGGGGGGGTGGAGGGGGAGGGAAG
>JAAAKB020249820.1:0-11031 GCA_010014835.2 Apostichopus leukothele | reverse complement strand
ATATTATTCTAATCCTTGTGCATACTTTTCTATCGAGAATATATCATCAAAATTTGAATTTTTGACAAGTCCGCTGACACCAATTTCTCATTTTAGAACGCTGAAGTTACATTGATGAGCTCTCATTTTAACAAGAGTGTGATGTCACAGCCAGTTGTCCTGCTGCTTGAGATAGTTTTATATATACCATTTATCACAGAGAGAAAAACTGAATCATAGGGGGGGGGGGGGGAGAAATATATTAATGAAAAAATGTAGGATGATTTAGGGCTCAAGCATGAGAGACTTATGTTTTCTGCAGGAAATGTAAACAAATTTGGTAAAATGTTTACTCAGTGTAGATGTTTTGTCTGGATCATGTCATAAAGTTAAAGACTTATCTACAGTATAGCTCAAATGGAATGGTACAGAATATGCTTTCTACTCTTATCAAGAAACAGCACTTGCCTCTGAACATCAATTTAGAATACCGATTTGGAGAAGTAAATCGAATTGGAAATCAACATCTTCAAATTTTCACAGCAGCAATGTCTGTGATATTTGAAATTAAGTGAGTGCATGCAAGAGAGAAACAAAACGAGAACACGGGGTGCAAAACTCGCTAAAATATCTATGTCCAAATATTTGTGATTTTATCAAAAAGTTGATAATTTCCTTAACATTGAAGAGACAAAATATCTGTAATGGATGAACTTTTTCACACAATTACAGTATATTTTTCTTTATATAGTGATCATCACTGACTGTATTGATGTATTCCATGCAGCATTTGCAGGCTGTACACACTTTGTAGACATATATGTACAGTGTACCATGGTCCCCATGTACAAAATTGCTATACAGTACATCTTTACACTTTTATAGCATTCTGTGATACCATAATCACATCAATTATTCCCTGACAGGCTAAACTTACAGCCAATGTTCATACTGTTTGCAACTTTTTTGTGGCGGTAATAAACTGGCTAGGCCTGGAAATTTAACACCCTAATACAAACATGAAGACCATTTCAGTAAAATATTTAGATCAAGTTGAAATATGCAAAGATGTTAAAACAGAAAGGGACTTGCAGATCTCAAAATTTTCTCCAATTGAGCAAATTCCTTTTACTCATTCTCACTGCAAAGGCAACATAATCATGTTTGTTTGTACCCTATTACCGTGTGGAAGTCTCTTTATGCAGAATGTGATCAACACTGAGCAGACTTTTATTTCTTATCCTACAATATTGCCTGGTCCAAATTTACCATATACAGTAATTTATCTTCTTTTACAAAGAGAGGTTCCATGTGATTGGTGCATTCATAAAACCAGTTTATGCTTTTATAGCTCTTGTCCAGAACTGAACAAATATGTAAGATGAAAGGGACAGCATTTTTTTCTTGAACATGCTACAGAATGATCCAAAAATTATTTATGGATTAAAGATGAGTATGAAGTGTTTACATGTTTGCTATTTGCCTTGAACTTTCAGGAGCAAGCCACACCCACGCACCAAAGTTAATCCTACAGTACTGTAGCTACTCCCAAATTGATCCTGGTATTCCTCTGAACTTATTTATATACCAACCTATAACTGCATCTAGCATAATCAGTGCAGCCTGTCACACAATGCCAAAGAAAGGCAAGAGGCAGAAAAATAAATCCTTTCACCTCCTTAAGACTTTTCTCGGTCACTATCCTCATTGAGCTTTGTCACTGGGAGTAACCTTTGCTGGGAGTATCTGGGTAACCTTGGCCTGAACACACTTGGAGCTGATTACCACAAAGACCTCCGAACTACTGTGTGATTTATACACCATAACAATGAACAGCATCTGTGCATTTACAATTACATGCAAACAGCTGACCACTTCCTGATGAATAGTGTACCACACACTGAGTTAGAACAAAAAATTACAAAAGTGCACCAAAGTTTCTGCTATGTATGTAGGCTAGCATATTGATAGGAGAGATGTAGGGTACATAAACATGTACAATTGGTATTTAGCTAGAAATGACCCCCACTATTGTCAAAACCTTTCTGTAAAACTTAGTCTGGGGGTGTGGAGGTTAAATAATTGCAAAGGTCTGACACTTTCCAACATTTTAATATTGTTAAGCATCAGCTACCAGTTTTCAATAGCTTGTATTGCACAGTTTAAGAGCGCTACCTCTGGCACTTTCTAAAGTAAGATATTTTGTCTGCTGAAATTCATGTGACATTGTCTTATCTTACCAGATTTTCAAATGTTATTGTCTGATCCATCTGAAAATTAGTGGCAGTATTTCCAAACTTTACATGGCTTGCAAGAGCAACTATCTAAATTGCATCCTAAAGGTCTTCCAAGAAAGACCATTAACTAATACACAAATACAAATGAACTACTGTATCTAACTGACAAGGAACACTAAACTGCATGTTACATAACTTGGTAAAAACCTTTAAGGATGTCCAAAGTAGTTGTAATTTATGTTAATCTCAGACAAATTTGTTAATTACTTTGTGTATGAGACTAATTTAAACACTTTATGTATTCACTGACAACAGAAACTTGGGTAGATGAGTAATGTGACAATTTCTGCTGCAATGAATTAACCTCCAAAGATTACAAGCAAGGGCTATATGCTATGTTACAGTACAGTATGTATCATCTTTACATCATCCAACAAGTGTGCGAACATTTCATTCAGGGATATTTCATATAAACGAAAACATTTGGATTTATGATACGACACTTAACTGCAATCCCACTGTCGATTGGGGACAAGCTAGCTTCAAAATGATTTCTAACAGCTCCTTCAAAATGAATTTTAATGGATACAAAGATAATTTCAGGATCTATTTATTACCATACCCAACACCCTGATTTGCCTAGTAGTACTACAGCATGCAACCAAATGCATCGCAGCGAGTCAGCATAATGTTAATTGCATGCACCGCATGCAGAGCATATTGAAAATGCCAGCCGTTTTCCGGTTACATTGTTTTTGCTCTTCCTTCATCCATTAATAAAATGCATCACTAACATTTCTCAAGATGTCTTTTAAAAAGGGAGCATATTACACCTCATATTTGGAATCATTTTTGTATCTGTTGTCAACCTTTGCTCATTTTATTGCAATCTACCTGCTCTTCTTTGACGATACTACATCTTCGCAACACACAGGGGGGAAATAGACATGATGAGATGGAGGAAAGATGACTCACGATTCGCACAGTAATTTTCCATACATGTGCAGTGCTCTGTATAGTTTACAGTACGTCACTGCTCTCTCTAATTGCCTTGCTTCTTTCAAGAAACGCACAGCACGAATGCCTCGGATTGTAAAAACGGTAAAAAATAATTCTGTCGACCGTATGCTGTCGAAGAATTCTCACACATGTTCTTTCAATTGAGAATGTATCCATGTTAAAGGTGATGCAGGCATCCACACTTATAATTTAAGTTTAACACAGTACATATTATCGAATATGTATAAGTACTTCACAAAGGATCTGATTTTAAGCATAATGTGCAATTTTGTACTCGGAAAGTACAGTGCACAAACGTAACATTCATGGAATGAAAAACCTCCAATAGACATATAACTACTGTAAATGACTCCAGATTCATGAAGTTTGAAGTTGTGCAAACTACTTCCTTTTTGCCAGTGTCACATGAGGAAATTTATGCTTTTATCACATGAAAATGTTAATTTCCAGTTTTCCACCAATATATATCATGTAAAGCTAATAGCTCATATAATATTCTTGTAATCTTTGAATCTGGATAATTTTCTGTAATTTTAAATGTTCTTAGGCCACTGATAAAGCAAATTTTAATATTTATTGTGTTTTTTCAATGCGCTGAAAGTCAAAGAACGAGTAATAGGCCTATACTAGCTAGGTGTGTGGCAAGTAGGCTTATACTGTACCTCACTGCAAATTTGAGCCACTACTTGATAAGCAACTTCCTCTATTTTTCCAATTGTGTATTCTTGACTGTTTTAACTGCACAATGGTGCACCACAATTTCACTGTTACTCCACTACACTGCCTAAATCAAGAGGTCTTTTATGCAATGAAACTCTAAGGTTGACAAGGCATTTACCTTTCACTCCCAACCTGTCTTAAGTGAAAACCTGAAAACTCTTTGCAAAAATGACGGCAGGGAGGGACAGCAAAGCTGTCTCAAATTCCTAACATAAATTCAAAGTATTACATATGGCATGTAGAAAATGCCTCAAGTAATCATTTATAAGGTGTTTGGCCACCTCTAGTGTACTGATCTTCTGACACGAAACATTTTTTCATCACAATGTTGTGTTAAGGAACCTAATACTATTCTACTGTTGTTGGTGTATGGCACAGTGAAGCCTAACCAACTCTGCAGTTCATGCTTTGGTGGCGAAAATGTTTTTTACCAAAATGACAATTAATGTGGATTTGATTATCTGCATATCAGCTGTAAAGAGGTCTTGTGTCAGTAACTTAAATTTTAATAGCGCAAAACTCAGGACCATAGTTGTTACAACTTGTTATAAAGTTTTGTACATTATGGTAATGTAGTGCCATCATATTTTAAGTTCAGTCTTGGATTAAGTTTATTGTTAGTAGTTTACTTAGGCCACTAGTACTATACTCTACTGTGTACGGGTTTCCTGCGCATAGCCAAGTTGTCGTGATATTGATGTTCAACAAACTTCTTTCATTGCTTTAGAAGTTAGTCAATGAACACAACATGTTGATAATTGCTTCTAAAGCACCATAAGGTACATCGTACGCTCAACCAATGCCCGGTTATTTAATAGCAATTATTAGATTTTAAATGTTTTCGCTGCATGTTTACAAGTGAGGGAATGCTCTGTGTTATTTGTGAACAACCTCCGCACAAGAAAAAGTTCCTGCATACATTGCAGGTACATATAGCAAACTATTTTACACAGATAATTCCCATTGAGACTGGTCATTGACAAACCAAAAAAAAACTTTACAACTTAAACTTGTTTCAAGTTCACCAAGGTACTGCTTTTATATCATTCTGTGAAATGTTTGCAATAATAGTCTACTGATTCTACTCGTCTGTGGCGAGCGTATCTGTTAAGGACTGGTTTACAGTGTGTCTCACTGGAAACTAGGCTGAGCACAAAGATCAGTAGCCTAGCCATACACAAATTTATGACCGTCTAGTCTGTCTTACACTGCATTGAAACTACAATGAATTAAACAAGGACAAACCATCGGTGTGTATATTCCTCCACTTTCTCTGTAGAACAATTAGGGCATCAAATACTCCCACGCTTGGTAAAACACCAAATTTTCATCTTGACATGATTTAAGCAGGCACAGTAAATTCAGGGAATAATTTATCCCATATTTGCATCACAAAATGCTTAGCAACATGGGCAAATTGGTAAACAAGTGTACAGATGTATAGCATGTTTTGCACACAGGAACCATACTATTTTAAGATTTTTTAGAGAAAGTTAAGGGCCCATAAATCTGCTACACAAAATTTGAACACTTAAATTATTCGCTGAATATTATTTCTTCAAGTAATTAAATTATAAATGCCATGCATTAGTCTCTGCAAAGTTAAACAAAGTATGTATAAACACGTCTAGTGTCATTACCAATTTGTGAAAAGTTCTGTGATAATTTAGCCTTCAGTAATTGCCACAGAGTAGCAGTATTTCTTTGCCATAAGAAACAGACTTTTCCAAAATATCTAGGATATGTCACATGAATCCTGAAATGAAAACATTGCCACAAAGGTCAAGGTATTATTTCTTACCAGCTGCTTCTAAAATGGCTTCAATAGTTTCTGGATCCACTGCTCGTAGGTCTGGTTGTCCAGACGCTTGCCCAAAGAGAACCTTTGATGCAGTCTCAACAAAGGAAGGGTCCACAGCGCCTGAACCTAATGAGTCCACCTGAAATATATAAAAAAGAAGCATATTATACATCATAATGAATAAATTTGCATGCAATTAAAGTAATTGCTGTTTATCAAAATAAATGATTGATTTTCTTTTTTTTAAATGCATATCTGATCTGGCATGCTAGCAAAAGTGTAATTAAACAATTCAGTTTAAACTGGGGGATTTTGTAAACAAATTGGCATACATTTGAGTGCTTGTTTAGCTTATAATCAACACTGACTTTAAGTTACACCAATTCAGCTCAATCGCCATGATGAAATCTTGAGATGTCCAAGAACTTTTTAATTGAAAAAAAAACTTGATGTACAATTTCCCAAGTCAGATTACAAAAATATTCTCCAGAAAAGATCACTGCATGAATTTCTTCCATCCACATCCTGGACCCATCTACTTACTCTTTACTGTGGTGGTTTGCATAATTATACAATTAATGACAAATTGATATCAGACTTCAAGAATAGTAAATTTGAAAGGAAGAGAAGGTGGGCTGTGAGCCAGAAGCAGGGGGGTGGGGGGGGGTCACAGGCGCAGTTAAGCTTGCACGGTTTTGTGAAAACTAAAAACCGTTTTTTTTCTAAACAAAAATCCGAATCTGGCTCAAAAACCGGTTTTTCCCCCTCCCGAAGTGCATTGAAAACACTGATATATGGTGTGTGCCAATCGTAGCTGACAATGTCGCCTAGCAGAAAAGCTTTCTCGTTACAATTGACTTTGATATTGCAAAAAGAACAGTAAATAGGCGAAACCGCATCTTCCAGCGTTAACTGTACTATCAAACTGTATGGACACTAGTCTAGCCTAGAAATGTATTTGCAGTTTCATGAAAATGACTTTTCCATCTATGTTTTGTCTTTTACAGCAACTTATTTAAAGATTTGATCAATAAGAAAGTAAAGTACGAAAAATCAGTGTTGTTTACATGTCTTTCATTACAACGCGAATGTACAGTTCAGTACACTCCACTACGAGACCCAGTCCAATCACAAACAGTACTAGGGTGCATTGGTATAAGCCAAAACATATACCGGTATACCCGCTGACGAATACCGGTATTACCAGGTAACCCAGTAAATTTTGTGGAACCGCTACTTCCAGTGTTAACTGTACTATCAAGCACTGACATGTACCTATAGACACTAGCCTAGCCTACAAATGTATTTGCGATTTTAACGCGACTTTCCCATCTGTTTTTTCTTTTGCAGCAACTTATTTAAAGATTTGATTAAAAAGAAAATAAAGTAAGAAAAGTCAGTGTTGTTTCTGTATCTTTCATTTCAACGTGAAAGTACAGTTCAGTACACTACGGGGACCAGTCCAACCACAAACAGTACAGTAGCATATATTCGGATTGGGAATTACCAGGTTATTAAGTAGCTGGATAGTAATCCTAGAATCGGTACCAGAAAAGGTATGAATAAACGTATTGTGCCGAATCGGTTTCTTCCCAAAATAACTTGTTAGAGCATTTGACAAACTATGTGCGTGAAATGGAATTCTTGAGAACCATTTGGCGGGAAATTGTACTTGCGAGTACGGCAGACTATGCTGAAGTTTTATCGCAATTAGCCATAGCAAAGTGTGGGTATTATTATAAGTGACTGGGGAATGACTTTAATTTTGCAAGTAGCTGTCTGTAAAAAAAAAACTTTGGGGGATTCCTTTCTTTGAAATGGTATCCCAAAATGTAAAGCGAGTGACATCTTAGGACCGCAAAAGCTCTGTGGCATTGTGAAAGTAGTGAGATAGAGACCAAATTATTCCAACAATTAGTTTAGTATGGATTGTTTTAAAACTTAAATAAAACGTTGAGATCTCAGTCTCTGACAGTAGGTACAGAAAGCTGGGCATGCAAATATGTCTGTATTTTACTCCCGTGTCTTAGACCTGCTCCAAGCACGTTTTACCAGCTTGGGTTTCTCTTAGACCGCATTGCATTGCTTACAGAAACTGCAGATTCCTTGCTAGACAAAAATTGTATACATGTACTCACACAATGTGAAAGGTAGCACCTATACTCCCTAGTCAAGAAAATAAAAATTTGTTCATCGTGCAACACTTTTCGCAAGCCTGTGAATCTGTAATCTTTTTTCACCCAGCTACACTGTATACCTACCACTCTTTGGAATAATAACAATTGGCTTAATAGCTTGGATTGAGGGTAGAGCAATTGATCGTATTTTTGCGGGAGGGGGAATTACAATAACATCTTTGTTTCAGGAAGAGTCTCCATCTGGCGTTAAAAGGTTTTTTTTGTTAACAAACGAATGCTATGCTGGGGGTATGACCATGTATTACGTTGGGAAGTAATTATATAGCTAAAAGTGAGGGGAAAATTATCCCATGATATGAAGTGGTGAAAATACTTTTCTTTTGTGCATTTTCTACTTCAATCAGGATAAAATTGGATTGTTGACCCTATGTTTCTTCCTAAAATAACTTTTTAGAGCATTTGACAAACTAGGTGCCTGTAAAGGAACTCGTGAGAACCATTTGGCAGGAAACTGTACTTGCGAGTACGGTAGAACTTGCCTGAAGTTTTAAAACAATTAGCCGTAGCAAAGTGTGGGTATTATTTATATGTGGCTGGGGAATGAGTTTAATTTATCAAGTAGCAGTCTGTTAAAGAAAACTTTGGAGGACTCCTTTCTTTGACATGCTATTCTCAAATGTGAAGTGAGTGACATCTTAGAACCGCAAAAGCTCTGTGGCATTGTGAGACCAGGTTATCACATCAATTAGTATAGATTGGATTGTTTTAAAACTTATATGAAACTTTGCTGCTCTCTGACAGTAGGTTTAGAAAGTTGCGCATGCAAAAATGTCTGTATTTTACTTGCGTGTCTTAGACCTACTTCAAGCATGTTTTACCAGAGCGGGTTTCTCTTAGTTACACCGCATTCCATTGCTAACAGAAACTGCAGTTTCCTTGCTAGTATGTATTGTTACTAATGTACACACACATGCCATACATACAATCCCTTTTCCTTGTGTACCGAAGTACATGTTTCAAAACCTCCAACATGTGCTATGCTGTATTCTGTACCTCCCCATCCACCACCTGAATGTAGACTGTTCCAACTTATCGTGTGTAAATGTAACACATCCATGCTCGTGATTAGCCAGTTAGGCTTAAACCATTTTTGAAGGTGAAAACGCTATAAAAATATAAGTTTGCCCTTTCGTTGACCTTTTGTCCAGTACAGTACAAGCAGCAAGAAAGTTTACAGTTGGGGACTACGGGGAGTGGTAAGTTATACACGATAAACAGTAGCAGCGGGAATTTTCTCGAGTTTGCGTGTAATATCTGGGTCAGTATTTTAATCGGGTTTTATTTTATCAGGTATTCAATGTTTGTTTCGGATATAGCTGGTATTTTCGTTTAGGAAAGGTTTCAATACCTTCGGATTAAGTACAGAAATTCCCATTCATGTTTTCACTTTTCTATCTCCTTTTTATGGACAAAATGATAATATGTCGGATTTGAAGTGTAACAAATTATTTCAACCACAAGGAAGACTTGAGTAGTTCTTTGATGAAACTTTGCTAGCTTTTTTAGGTGTTTTTGAACAGCAGATAGCAGCTTTTACTGTTGCATCATGAATTTTTGAATTTACAAGGTGCTACACCTTTTGTTATAAGCTTGCAAGATTTTGATTGAAGTTTTAGGAAATGTTTCGAGCATCTTGTTTCTTGGTAAGGATATCTGATCCGAATTTTGACCTAAAAAAACATTGACATATCGCAATACTAGACTAGGCCTAGGTCTGAAGTTAGACCTAACATTAGTCCTTTGTTTAGTTGAGCTTCTGCATTTTTAAAATTATCTAGTCTAATGTTAGGCCTAAGCCTAACTATTAGATTATACTACCTCTGTGAGTCAATGTCGTATTTTTTAGCCTTTTAGGGATCCTGACTTAGGCTAGGTTCGAGATATATCACTGTCACTTGTCAGGTCCAACCTAACATTTAGGCTATGCATAAAATGTCGACATTGATGATGAAACATAGGCCTAAATAAGGGTAGGGTTACAAGATACTCTGTACAGTACTGACAACCTACCCGAACGAAATATAATTTTAGTATTACCTTGTGTTTTTAAGTTTTGTACAATTTCATGTTCACGTAAGCCATAAAGCCTAACCTTCACTGTACTAACGATAGTGTAGTATTAAGTATACAGAACAGCCTGGTCAACACCACTGTACTAATCTGCCTACCATTATAACATTAGAACCTAGCCTCGATGAAATTAGCCTACAAATACAACAGGCCTAGCAACAAATGAATACATTTTCAAACCCTCCAAATAATATTTTTACGTAACATATTGACATATACATATGGCTATGGATAGGACTTGTGAACATACATCAGAATCATCTTCATCGCTGAGAGCTGGCAAATCAACGACAAATTCTTTCGGTAACGAGGCTAGTAGGTTAGTCTTCTTTTGTAATGCAGACGTATTAGACAAGTTAGCTGCTCTCGTATTCTCTTCTTTTCTTGTTCCTGTTACTTTTGTTTGCCCTAAATTCTGCATTTTCTTTATAAACTAACATCGGTGCCGACCTATATTTCAAATGAGATTGTTAGAAATCAAAATATGGTATAAACCGGGCAAATTCCTCGCACAAATCAATTTTTCTCACGCGCTTATTTTTTCAGTGGTCGGCCATTTTGCTATCATAAACATCCCGGATGGTTTATTTCATTCATGTGCACTACGCAATCTCGCACGTGATTGGATCGTTGCAAGGACCGTCCTTCAAAGTTAGGCCCAATAAAGGACCATTTAAAAGTGTATCAGTAGTAAATATTGCGCTTTTTGAAGATTATAACCTTTTCACATAAGTTGCGCTACACTTCTGTGGCCCTGTAGTTGAAGTTATTGTACAGGTCCATCGGTTATCAAGCCCCAAGAAGGATTGGAATTAGGGATGGGGAGGATGGAGAAGGGAAAGTAGGACTGAGGATCTCGGACCAATGTTCCGTGGTCTTGAAATTACCACTAACAAGAGAATCATTATTGTGATGAAAATTGTGAATCCCTCCCCACCCACCCAGGTGCCGGGGACCCTGAACACTGAAAGTAGAGCGACCTACTGCCCCCCCCCTACCCTCAACC
>JAAAKB020249809.1:0-11031 GCA_010014835.2 Apostichopus leukothele | reverse complement strand
TCATATATATATATTCATATATATACGTGTGTGTGTGAGTGTAGTAACATTAATTATGGATTGTAAAAGTCAGGCCTTTTCCGACTTCGTTTGGAGTATGACTTCTTTACTGGTTATGTAAATTATTCTGTCTAAGTGGTATGCGTTAATCGGTGTAAGCAGGTGAAATTTTCTACTTTTATTATTGTCCCACCACGATACTATCGTTAAGCAAAAGTTTCAACGAAACCAGTCTTATCTCTTGTACCGCTTCAGTCCTGTGATCCAATTTCAGTTTACCGCAATTTTTTCTTAGCAAAGACTTTATCACCTTTTTTAATATTAACGATTTGCCAAGTTGCCATGCTTTGCGTTTTGTTGCGATAGCTTAGCTTGCACTTTCTGTTGCCTTTTTTCTGCTGTCGGCTTCTTGTTCATATGTAAACATTTTTGCAATCGATATTTTGATCAGGTATTATCAAAATGTTTTACATTTCAACTTTTTGTACCGTTTCATAGCCGAGTTTGGGCTGTAGATTCGTTTTACATATCTTCCTACTCGTGGAACTCGACGTGAGATAAATGTGATTATTTTCACATTAAGCGATGAGAAAAATAAAATATTCGACTATAATTGTGGTTAATTATAATCTCTTGACAACGAATAGTTACCTAGCGCCCCTCATCAGAGAGTCCATTCTGGAATGTCACATTGCCTGGATTAACTAGCGTTTTCTGCTTAGATTCCTGTTCAAATCAATGGCATGATATCAGTGTCATCATATATTTCAGCTACATAGAAATAGTCTTGTCAAACAACGCTATTACATTCCTAGTCTGATAAGTCATAGCAAACAAGATTTCTTGAAACCGTTGCATATTGCCAGCGACATTTATCGGTGCATTTCTGGGAATTATAACAATAATGATAATCGGCAATTCTGAAGCGAACGAGTCACTGGAAGGTTAATTCCCAAAAAATGTTATCAACAATGCGACATACAAAATATATTGTGACATTTATCGTAATTCTTCGGGGAAAGATCGCTTCGAATTTACCGTTTTGCCTCCGGCGCGTTTTTAATGAAAAGCTTAGGTTAAACTGATCAGTTCCATCCACTTTTCATGGCTTTATCAGCTAAAACTGGTAAAGGTGAGTACCCGTTAATTAGTTAAAACTGATGTGTATTACATTTTCGTAACATGTGTTACATTTATGACAAGTTGATACTGTGAAGGACTTACAATTATAAAAATAGAAAACATTCAATCCTATGCATAATGTTTGACTGGACTTACAGAAAGTGGATGACACCTTACTGCCAAACGTTTAAATTATACAATTTGTACCATCTTTACAGGGTATACTTACTAGTCAAACATAAGGTTGTTTCTACTCCTAACCAGTCATTGGTTGAAACAGCCTTTGAGTAATAAAATCGTCTGTGAGGAATTCTTCCACAGTAACATCTGTTGACAGGTCTAACATGTCTTAAAGTGTTACAACAAACTTCAGTTTATACTGATTAACGGTTGTCTCTTATTCATAGTACAAACTGATCAAGCCATGTACTATTCCGGTTACAATCGCATATGTCAATCGTGATCCCGGATTTCGTAAGTTTTGAACTGATTCTTTCCTCTCAAAGATTTCACATGGATAAGTAATTTTTTAACTATATACACTTCTTCAAAGAATAAAGAAAAACAGAGCATATATATGTGCGTAGATGACCAGAAATTAATACATTGTCATATAGTGTGACGATTTGGTGTTTGCCTACCATATTATACATACGATGATTATGACGCCTAACCAATAATCTCTGTATACAAAACTTGTTTCACGTTTCATTCACGTCTAATATAAGCTAATACTGTCTAACCGCATATCGATTCCGTTGAAGAATGTAATTTTCGGATAACCCAAGAATTGAATCGATCATGAAAATTAGCTCTGGCAAGATGAAACGTTAATAATGAAATTTAAATATGTTTGAAAATTTAATCATGGAATATATAATTCCATTCCATATTCACTTGCGTTTATACGAACCTAATCCGGTTAATAAAATCAATTTACGTATTGCAATCCGTCAAACTTATACAATAATCGATTTTTTTTTAAATATTTTTTTCCAACCTTGTTTTGTGGTTTTAGTATTAACATTCAAGTGAAAAATAAAATAAATTTTAACATTTATATTGACAGTGCGGCAACCCTATATTAAGAACACCAAATCTCTTTTCGCCCAAAAATTGGATTTATATTTAACACCATTTAACCAACTTATTATTACATCGTTTGTAATCGTAACTATACCCGGTATATCATGTGAGCATTGCTTTGATAAGAAATACCTAAAGGTTAATTTAAGGCCTGTTGGAGACTTGTAGTGGATTCGTGACATGACAAACGGCCCCAGTATCCATAGAAAACACTTCAGAAGTGAATTGTCTTTCGGTTCTCGATGCTATCTTGTAGTCTTACAACATGAATGGAACCCCTCTAATGTAGTGTTTCTTATTCAACCGCCTGGAGCCCAGATATATTTCAACGATGGTTTGAACCTAATTGATTCCCCCACAGTTTTCAGCAAATGATATTTCGGACGCCTGGGGCGCGGAGGATGCTATCAAGCAGATATTACAAACCCACTGTTTATTGGACAGTATATGGGAGGCATACCTACAATTAATAGACAAGGGAACATAGCCCGCGGCCGATGAGCGGTGTATGGCTGTGTAAGGTGCTGCAGAGTGTAATGTATAGTGATGAAACTCATCGTTTGGTGATTCCTTTTCGTGTAGTTTTTGTGAGGGTCAATGAGGCCTACCCTCAAAACCATTAGGATTATCGACAAGATGTATGATGATTGCAAAATGAACTGAAGGTCAAGGCCCAATTGTCGGTTAATATAATCGTATAATTCTTCACACGTGTTCTGTTTATGAAGAAGAACCTTAGATGTATTAACTCTCAAGCGAAATATAGGAGCGATTTATATGAACTATAAACATTGCGTCGGTCATGAACTCAGAACCGTAGTATTTTTTAACCGAAACAAAAAGTTACTGCATTATTTGTCATCAGAACTTGACATCCAAAACGTCAGACCGTGAATTTGAAGCAGTGCAGTTACTGGGCTGTTCGGGAAGAACACGGAAAAAATTGCAAACACGGGATTTATATACGAAGCTTCGAGTGGAGCATTCCAGTAGCATTAATGACCTCAAGTGATATGAACGTATAAGAAGTCAGATGCTTTCAATGTAATACGTAATATCTCTTTACGTCATCATAACGTCATAATTCAAAATACTGAATTTAGAGGCGAAACAATGAGTAGAATTTCTCTTTCGACCGGAGGGAAATGAGCTTCTGATCCATACGAATCCATTCTACACAATTATGCTGAAATCTGAAAACCTCGATTTTTCGTCCAAATTGGATCATTTTGTAAGGCTATACCCTTATGATTTTTATCAAATTTCGACCAAAATACCAATTTTTTAAATCTTCTCAAAACGATGCAGAGATGGGATGACGACCTCTTTATTATATATTGAACGATTATAGCGTTTAAAATAGGTCCCTACTCTTTCAATCGACAGTTGAATTTCAACTTTAAATCATGACGTCATCATTCAAAATATTGAATTTAGAGGCGAAACAATGAGTAGAATTTTTTTTTCGACCGGAGGGAAATGAGCTTCTGATCCATACGAATCCATTGTTAACATTATTGATGATGATCTTACATAATATATTTCAAAATTAAAAGCCCATAGCAATGTGGTTCATTAAATATTTCTGTAATGAAGAGTTACATTCAATTAATGATCTGAAAGTCGAAACAAATCCTCTTATATGTGTTTAATAATCGAATTTCGTTTCCGAGCAACGAAATGTTATGGCAGCGTTTGTAACTTGGTCGTAAATTTTTCTCAAATTGCAGAGAAAACGTAACAAAGAGCGCGTATCTAAAACAGAATCATCTTCAGGGGAAAAAAACTGGTTATTAGGAACATTAAACAATGAGTTGATTCGAAGTAGACAGAACAATGGGCGGTGAGATGAAAGGTAGCAGCTAGGGTAATATAAATGGGCTTTAAACTTGGCAGTCCAGTCGTAAATTTAAATTGCATATTCTATTTTCAGTTTCAGCCCTTGCAGAAAGTGATCCTGTTAGGATCGAAACGACACGCAGGCTCTCTATAACATTATCTTATATACATTTGTCTACACCGGGTTTTTGCAGTAGATTTGTTCATACAATTTGGTAACAGTTTTCTCACCTTGTTTTATTTTTTATTTCAAATTTTACTTTGTAGAATCTTCAGAATAAGATGATGTTTTTATGTTTGATTGTCATAATGGCTTTCACTTTTCATTGACCCCAACATAATAACAACAACGACAGCAATAAAACAAAATTATGCTGATTGTACAACTGGAGACAAGATTATTCCATCAACCTATATTCGAAAGCATCCCCCCCCCCCCCATTGACTTCCAATCCATCTAATCCCAGATGGCACGTACAGCCGAATCATTGACCTTCCACACACCACGTCCTACTTTCGAAACCGATTAAATCTGATCATATTGCCTATGGTTGGACATCCAACCCCGGGACTGTTTGATTCAGAAAGCTATTATGCGCTTGCCTCTATATAGTCCATCTTTCTCTTACTTGCAGAGAGAGGCAGTGGTGGCAGGATGATGATAGGTGATGACCTTATTCCTTCAAGTGACTCCCTTTGACGTTAATAAATCATAATTTGTTGGAATCAACATTTGTTCTGACCTCATGGCGGGTATTGTTGTCTCATTATTATTATCATTATTATTATTATTATAGTTATATTTTAAACTCGGTCATTCATCTACACTATCGCTTGCTGAAGGAAGCCAGAGAGACATGAGGGTCAGTGATACATATTTGAAAAACAAAAAGCCAGCATACGATATCATTTTGAAGAGATGTTTTTGGAATGGTCTTGAGGTCGGACATTTACACATTGTTTGTGTGTCCTTTGACATGTAGCAATTAGGCACTGTACAGAAAGCGAAGGAATCCTAATTTAAGAAACTGGGTAATTGTCGCCGAGGAAAGGAGCCTAAAGGGTAAAGCTATTACCCTCAAATTTGAGAAACGTTTACACCATTAAAGGTGCTTATAGAGGATATAAGGGAATAAGCCTTAAGAAAGTGTCAAATTTGGGCTTAAAAATCAAACTTCTGAACTTTGGTCGAGGTACTCCTTAATAGCTTCCCTAATGGCATTATAGCATTCTTTCAAATTTTAAGTCATAAGAGGTTTGCGGAAATATGCCTACATAACAATTTAAAAGTACTATAATATTTTATTTTTTGATATATTTTTTTTTTTTGGCATACACATAGGGATGAACCGTTACAAAATTATCTCAGTTATATAATCAGAAATACCTTCTAATCTCTACGAATGATTTCGGGAAGAATTGAAAAAGTCGTGATTTTGCCCAGAAATTAAAAAAAATTATTAGGATTATAGCCTTACATAATTGTCAATTTGATGCTAAAAAGTTCTGAAATTTGGTCGGGATTCTCTTTATGGTCTTCAAAAGCCTGAAAAGATATGAAGTGAAAGGAACACTGTATCATTGTGAACACTGTATCATTAGCTACTTGTATATATCGTAAACAGTTTGGTTCTAAGAAGGGTGTCTAACGATACGCGACCGTGGTTAACTACCATAAAACAAAATCAAAAAAATCAATTCAAATTTAAAACTGCCGAAATCACATACAAATTTGACATTTTCTTATTATTTTCACGAATTTCTCATAAAATAGAAACAACCAAGTTGATATCTTTCATTCAGTATCATTCATAGAATTGTCTGTTTAAGCAAAATAAGGAAAATAAACGGCACGAATTTTAGTGACAATACAAACCCTACCTATCAAATATTAACCATACGCACTTATAGTCGAGCATTTTTATTGACAATTGAATGATTTTTTATATTCAAAAAAGAAGACAATTTGCAAGGATAATTCTGACTCGCCCAAATCTCGACTAATGAACCCTTTCATAATCAAAACTGTAACCTTTTGTCTTCCTCAAATTTTTGTACATTCTTGTATTTTAAATTCTTCAAACTGTTGCTATTTTGCATGACGTATACCTATATCATTTCCTAGTGCGATTTGGCTGATAAAACTGCCGAAGTCAAACAAACGACAGTCAATTTATTTAAAGTAATCCTGCAGGCATATAACCTTTCAATTTATAAAAATAAATTTATAGAAATATTTCAAGAACAGCAACTCGATAATTTGATTCCATTTTTCCACACATATACGTAAAGTATTATAATTATATACTTCCATTTGTAACATAACCTCACGTGCCTTGATTTAATCGGCATCAAATATAGAAAATCGGTGTCATGCTGTGATTTTTAATGAGATTAATTAAGACATCTACGAGGAAACAAATTAATCTTGATAGCTATTCATTCCGATGGGCATACCTTAAGGATTTATTGTAAGAGTCAACACGTTAAATTGTAAGCAGTGGCTTTTCTATATTAGCTCTTAAAGGAATTTCTTTGGCTCTGGTCGAGTCGTTGATTTGAGTTATTGATTGTGTTAATCCATTGTACTTCATAGCCAGCACACATTGTAGAGAGTATGTACAGTTTGTGAGATACTATAGTTTGTGTTGGAAGTGGATAATTATTTGTGAGGTCATTAAGGTAATAAGAAAGAAACAGCTCTCATTTCTCAGGTGAACACGAATTAGTTTACCAAAGTTTGTTTGTTTGATCTCTTTGGCTCCATTTATGATGAATAGATGAGTGACGTCCAATGCTGAACTATGTGCTTTCAATGTTGAAACAGAATTGTACCTTTGGTTTAATTAGTAGTAATTAGTTTTCCTGTGATTCCTTTGTAAACTTAAATCGGTCTTCCCATATAAAGATTCTCTGTAATACACAGATGTTCAGAAGATGTTCCATTAACGTATTATTCTTTTATAATTTGTCTTTCAATGGTTTATAAAGAATAGTAGATTACTTTATTATATAGTATATTATACTAGATTGGTAATTAATCTCTGTTCAAGTCAAAATATATCCAGCACCAGTTTTCATTAATTAAACCCAACCCTGCCTGATATCGACAAACTAACACCCTAAACCTGGGCCCATTACACTTACAGAACATCCGAAAACCGAAATATTGCATGAAGTCTAATGTGTCGTGAAGAAGTAGCTTTGCATAATCGATACGAGTGTTTCTAAGGATGATATTATGAGAGGATATATTAAAGAAAGATATAGTTACATGAGAACAATTGACTGGCATCATTTATTACCAAATTATTACCATTTATGAGATATTGTCGATACAAGTATTTTTCACATTAAGCCACCTCCACTGTGCATGATAATGAACAGCATAAGCTTGTACAAACAAATAATAACATTATCATAATTAGATAATATTAGATATATCGTTGCTCATCACTATATCAATACTTGTACATTAAACTCATTTACTCATAAATATGCACTACATCAGTACAAGAAAACAATATCACACATATGTGGTCCATGGGCTGTATGTGAACCATGATATCACATATGTGTGGATCATGGGCTGTATGTGAACCATAATATCACATATGTGTGGACCATGGGCTGTATGTGAACTATGATATCACACATCTGTGGACCATGGGCTATAATTGAACCACAATAGCACACATATGTGGACCATGGGCTGTATGTGAACCACAATATCACACATCTGTGGACCATAGGCTATAATTGAACCACAATAGCACACATCTGTGGACCAGGGGGTGCATGTGAACCACAATATCACATGAATGCAATTAACAGCTTATACATCATGTTTCAAAGCAGTTTTTGTGAAGAAATAACATTAACCACTATACAAACACATGGTCCACAGCATATTTAGAACATGAACATTTAACACACTTGCCGATAGCACCTACACCATTAAATCAAAGAAGCAATACAACACAATTTCTTGTGATTCTGAAAAGATCTGAATGGAAATCTGAAATTAACTTATACAACAAAAAATATAGATAAAGTTCAGATTTAATTGCCGAGATTTATATGTGCCCAAAAAGAAACCATGATTGGAGAAAAATGTTTTTTTGTATCTAGTCATATTGTTGGTTGGTAAGTGGTTGCTTTAACCTCTGAGTACAAACAAAAGGATGAAAGTATAGAAAAGTTATATAATAGACAGATAGTATACAATATTTACATGGTAACATTATTATAATGAGGGAGACACGACCAGCAGCGTGGTTTACCCTTTCAGTTACACCATTGGTGTGAAGGCGTTTTAATTCCTCTGAGACCCTTTCCCGAACTGCAAAAGGGAATCATTCACAAAGGCTGTTGCACTGGGCATACTCCCGGCTTGACCCTTGACCTTATGGCAAAACCTTGAATATTGCCCAATGTTAGTGCAAATAGGTTTGGGGATTTTTGAGCTGGTGCCATACCCTTTGAAGAGGGTGGCGATATGAGGGAGCAAAGCAGTGTAGATTTTTCCCTTCAATTTGCAAACCCAACCCTGGAATTAAGTACTTGCCAAGTAAACGTAAAAGTCGTTCTCGTAAACGGAATAAAGTAGTTTTTTCGGCATATTTGTCACAGATCATTTCGCCTCGGAAGGATCTAAAATTCACATGGTAGTGTTAGTTCTCGTAGTGCATCAATATACTATCTACCGGCTTACCGAGGAATTGAGAACGTTGCCTGAACTTGTAACGGGCTCAGCTGCAATAACATTAATTGCTGGAGAAAACCAGTTGTCCAATATCTTTCAGTGTCTTCTGAAACACATCTGGAGTTGGTGATTAGGTCTCCAAGTCAGTAGAAGGAAAGATTGGTGCGATGGTGCCTCTGGTAAAGTACCAACAAAATTATTTTCCCCTCAGCAAAAAAAACCCCTTTCTTGCTAGCAGTTTCAGTATCCGCACCACAAGCTTCCAGAAAGTTCCAGAAATTTTGTTCTCCAATGAGGCCACTGTACAGGGGACTGTCTAGGGTATAGCAAGAAATGGCGATGGTGGTAAAACTGACATCTTGTGCCTATAGTAGGAAGGAGTAAGGCAAAATGAAAAGTTCAAGCACAGTACGAGCAAAACAAAAGGAAGTCATCCATTGTAGATCAACATAGGATATAAATGGTTTACCCTCGTAGTCAATTATCTTTGTGTCTTAATTATTAGCCAAGACACAAACAGTAAGTACACAGAACATAATACAGCACAAACTTATAAGATATTCTAATAGTGTGTGTCCCCGTGTATATTATTTCAGTATATCGTATCTGTTAGTTGATATCTCACAGTGTCAGTGATGTCATTAGTATAACTCCCCAAGACTAAGCCCAGTGTATCTGCAGTTATATATTTGCTTATTCTCAGTCCATAGCAACAGACTGACATATGATATTACCCTTGCTGCTAAATGTGTGGATCAAGTGGTGACATTCTTGTCCCAAGCCTTCTAGACCTTCTGTACGTTAGAAAGATGAAAGTAATATGCTGGGCTATGTCATACCGCGTTATGCGTTAGCCTATGTATTAATCTTAGTCGTAACCTTTATGCACTAGTATTAAATACTTCGAGCTAGCCTATCAAAGAAGCCTAATAAATACGGCTACAATCTAGCCTAGGCCTATACCGCTAACATAAATTTACAGTAATTTCAACGTTCCGGACAGAAATTACTTGAAAAGCGTCCCCGTGCCCAGAAATAGTATTGTACTAGGCCTAGGCTGTAACATTAGTCTAATTTAATTGATAGGCCTAACTAGAGAACAGTTAAACATGTGACAAGCCTTGCTCTTCCAACCAAATGCACACAATTAAGTCTGATGGCATTTTGAAGATCTGATAGACGATGTGTTGATAAAGACAAGTTAGTTATGACTGTAGTTATGATTTCTTCGTAAATCCGGGAATCGATTTGAAACTCACAATACTGAGTACTAGCTCATAAGGGTACGCGTATGTGTATTGTGCATGGACTACTGTTATGTACATAATTAATTGGTTCCTAGGTACGAATCGCGCGTATGGAAAGCCATTTTAACATTTAATCGGGAATTTGAGATATCTTAAATTGTTTCTTATTTTAGATATCTAAAATTCTATTTCAGATATCTAAAATTTAATTCGAGATATCTTAAATTTATTTCGAGATATCTGAAATTTTATTTCAGATATCTGAAATTCCTTATTAAATGTTAAAACGGCTTTCCATAGGGGCGGAGAATCTGAGGAAATGGTATTGCTATTCATACTCCGTTAGAAATGGTGATTACAACGACTGTCTCCTTGTTCAATATTGTTCAAGTACAAACTTATATAAGTTAATTAGTAACAACACGCTAACAAAACTGATTGATCGTTTATCTATAGCACTTTCAAAAATTAAGTCGGAGTCCCTATAATTTTCATGAATAATTCATTAAGTTGTGTAAATCATTAATAATTCATGTAAGGTGTATACTGATATCTCATATATTTTGCTTAAATTCACAGAGCGAAGATCAGAGCTTTAAAGATGAATACAACAATTATGAAGATATGACTCAGGTTTGCACGATGGTTTATAATACAATGATTACTTGTTCACTATATGATTTCTTACTTACCGGTATCTAGTTTTATTTTGCAAGCTGTGTGAGTAAACAACTTATTGGAATTAAACCAGAACCATAAGTTAACCACGTAAATGGCGTACACCTGGATTCAAAGGTGCGGGAATGAGGGCTGGGGTACATATTCAAAATTCCCCAGAATGATTAAAGTAGGGGCATGAACTTTCATGGAAGATCCAGAGGCGAATGCAGAATGTTTATATAGATGGGGTGTTGCCCTGGGCTGGTTGAAGCCGACCCCCTTGTAGTAGGGCTGGAGGACCTCCCTCCTCCTCCCCCTCCCCCCTCCCACCCCCCCCCCCCCCCCCCCCAAGAAACAAAGAAAAAAAATAGG